>JAIUJO010001287.1:0-2500 GCA_023846275.1 Vanilla planifolia
GAAGAAGAAGAAGTATTACGAAAAGAAGTAGTAGAAGAAGAAGAAGAAGAAGAAGAAGAGGAGAGAAAAAGAGGAAGAAGAAGAAGGAGAAAAGGAGAAGAAGAAGAAGAAGAAGAAGAAGAAGAAAGAGAAGAGAAGAAGAAGATAGGAAGAAGAAGAAGAAGAAGAAGATAAGAAGAAGAAGAAGAAGAAGAGAAGAAGAAGAAGAAGAAGAAGAGGAAGAAGAGGAAGAAGAAGAGAAGAAGAAGAAGAGGAAGAAGAAAAGAAAAATATGTAGTAATAAAAGATGAAGAAGAAGAAGAGGAGAAAGAAGAAGAAGAAGAAGAAGAAGAAGAAGTAGTAGTAGAAGTAGAGGGTGAATAAGTAGAAGACAAAGAAGTTGAACAAGAAGAAAAAAGATGACCATGAAGAAGAAGAAGAAGAAGAAGATGTTGATGAGGAACAAGGAGAAGAGAAGAAGTAGTTGTAGAAGAAGAAGAAGGAGATGAATAAGATGAAGAAGAAGAGGAAATACAAGAATAAGAAGTAAAAGTTGAAGAAGAAGAAGAGGAAGAAGAAGTTGAAGAAGAAGAACAACAAAAAGGAGAAGAAGAAGTGGAAGACGAAGAACTGGAAGAAGAAGCGGAAGTAGAAGAAGATTTAGTAGAAGAAGAATAAAAAGAAGAAGAAGAAGAAGAAGAAGAAGAAGAAGTTGAAGAAAAAGTAGAAGAAGAAGAAGTAGAAGAAGGCGAAGGAGAGGAATAAGAGTTGGTTGTAGTAGAAGAAGAGGAAGAAGAAGTTGAAGAAGAAGAAGAAAAAGAGGAGAGAAGAAGAATAAGATGGAGAAGAAGAAGCAAAAGAATAAGAAGAAGTAGTAGTAGAACAAGAGGAAGAAGAAAAAGAATAAGTAGAAGAAGAAGAAGAAGAAGAAGAAGAAGAAGAAGAAAGAGGGGCAGGAGAAGAAGAAGAAGAGGAAGAAGAAGGGAATAAGAAGTAGAAGAAGTAGAAGAAGAAGAAGAAGAAGAAGAAGAAGAGGAAGAAGAAGAAGAAAAGAAAGAAGAAGAAGAGAAGAAGAAGATGAAGAAGAGGAGGAAGTTGAAGAAGAAGTGGAAGAGGAAGAAGAATAAGAATAAGAAGAAGGAGATGATGAGGAAGAAGAAATGGAAGAAGAAGAAGGAGAGGAAGTTGAAGAAGAAGGAGAAGAAGAATAAGAAGAAGGAGAAGAAGAAGAAGAAGATGTAGAAGGAGAAGAAGAAGAAGGTGAAGAGGAAGACGTAGGAGTAGAAGAAGATGAAGGAGAAGAAGAAATAAAAGTATGAGTGAAAGAAGAAGAAGAAGAAGAAAGAAAAAGAAGAAAAAGAAGAAAAGAAGAGAAGTAGAAGAAGCAGAAGAAATAGAAGAAGAATTAGAAGAATGATAAGAAGAATATAAAGAAAGAGAAAGAAGAAGAAGAAGAAGAAGAATAAAAAAATGCAGAAGAAGAATAAGAAGAAGAAGAAGAAGAAACAAAATAGGAATAATAATAACAAGAAGAAGAAGTAGGAGGAGAAGAAGTAGAAGTATAAGAAACAGAAGAAGAAGAATAAGAAGAACAAGAAGAAGAAGAAGAAGAAGAAGAAGAAGTAGAAGAAGAAGAAGAAGTAGCAGTAGTTGAAGAAGAAGAAGAAGAGGAAGGTGAAGAAGAAGAAGAAGATCTGGAAGAAGAAGGAGAAAAAAAAAAGAAGCAGAAGAAGAAGAAGAAGAAGAAGTAGGAGAAGAAGAAGAGGAACAAGAGGAGGAAGAAGAAGTAGAAAAAGAAGAAGAAGAAGAAGAAGAAGTAGAGGAAGAGGAAGAAGAACAAGAAGAAAAAGAAGAAGAAGAAGAAGAAAATGTAGAAGAAGAAGAAGAAGATGATGATGATGAACAAGAAGAAGAACTAGAAGGAGAGGAGGAAGGAGAAGAAGAAGGGAGAAGAAGATGTAGAAGAAGAAGAAGAAGAAAAGAATGAGATAAATAATATAAAAATATTGTAGTCAATGATACTAAGGAGATCAAGTTTTTGTATTCTTGATCACCATTTTAAATAGAATATTTTTGTCTTTTAAAATTTTCCAAAATGTTGGGAAATTAAATATTTAAAATTATAGAAAAATGAACATTTTTATAGAGCTCACAGGGATGAGTGCAATGATGTTTTAATTCTGCTTGCCAAGAATGTTTTTGAAATTATTACAAATTAAACTAAGAAATGAACAAAAATTATAATAAGCTTTTTATTTTCGATGAGGGTATTTATATATTAATGTACAAATACGATAAATTTAACCAATAAAATATAAAAAATCAAGGAATTTAAATAAAAAAAGCAGGTGAGAATTAGACTTACCTAATAATATAACCAAATAAAAAAGAAAAATTTGAAGCAATGAGATAAATTTTTATTTGTAAAAGTTGCACTAAATGATACTAAGTAGATCATGCATAACATCCTTTATTGCCAAATTATGTACGAATTAAAATAACTTAAAAAGCATGCCAAAAC
>JAIUJO010001287.1:60000-62500 GCA_023846275.1 Vanilla planifolia
AAGAAGAAGAAGAAGAAGAAGAAGTTGAACCAAAAGGAGAAGAAAAATAGGAAGAAGAAGAAGATGATGATGATGATAAATAAGAAGAAGAAGAAGAAGATGAAGATGATAAAGAAGCAAAAGAAGAAGTAATAGTAGTAGTAGAAGAATAGGAAGAAGAAGTAGAAGAAGAAGAAGAAGAAGAAGTTGATGATAATGAAGGAGAAGTAGAAGAAGAAGATGATTAAGAAGAAGGTGAAGAAGTAGAAGAAGAAGAGAAGAACAAGAAGAAAAGAAGAAGAAGAAGAAGAAGAAGAAGAAGAAGAAGAAGATGATGATGATGATGAAGAAGAAGAAGAAAAAGATGAAGAAGAAGAGGAGAAAGAAGAAGAAGAAAATGAAAAAGAAGAAGAAGAGGAAGAAGAAGAAGTAGAAGAAGTAAAAGAAGAACACGAAGAAGAAGAAGAAGAAGAAGAAGAAGAAGAAGAAAGAAGAAGAAGAAGAAGAAGAAGAAGATGAAGAAGTGGAAGAAGAAGAAGAAGAAGAAGGTGAAGAAGAAGTAGAAGAAAAATTAGAAGAAGAAGAAGATGATGACGAAGAACATCAAGAAGAAGAAGTAGTAGAAGTTGATGTAGTAAGAGGTGAAGAAGAACAACGAGAACAAGAAGAAGAGTAAGAAGAATGATAAGAAGAAGAAGAAAAAGAAGAAGTATAAGAAGAAGTACGAGAAGAAGTTGAAGGGGAAGAAGAAGATGAATAAGAAGAGGTCGATGAAGAAGGAGAAGAAGAAGAAGTAGAAGATGATGATGATGAAGAAGAGGAAGAAGAACAAGAAGAAGAAGAAGAAGTAGAAGAAGAAGAGATGGGAAGAGGATGAAAAGAAAAATGAATAAGAAGAAGAAGAAAAAAAAGAAGAAGAAGAAAAAGAAGAAAAGAAAAAAAGTAGGAGTAGAAAAAGAAGAAGAAAAAGAAGGAGAAAAAAACGGAGGAGGAGAAGGAGAAGAAAAAGAAGAAGAGGAAGAAGAGAAAGAAGAAGAAGAAGAAGTAAAGAAGTAGAAGAAGAAGATGAAGAAGGAGGAGACGAAGAAGAAAAAGAAGAAGATGAAGAAGAAGAAGAAAAAGAAGAAAAAGAGGAAGAACAAGAAGAAGTAGAAGGAGAAGAAGTAAAAGAGGTAAAAGAAGAAGAAGTTAAAGAAGAGAACATGATGAAGATGAAGACAAAGAAGAAGAAGAGCAGAAGAAGAAGAAGGAGAAGTAGTAGTAGAAGAAGAAGATGATAGTTAAGAAGAAGAAGAAGAAGAAGAAGAAGGAGAAGAAGAAGAAGAAGAAGGAGAAGAAGGAGAAGAAGAAGAAGTAGAAGAAGAAGAAGAAAAAGAAGAAAAAGAAGAAAAAGAAGAAAGATGAAGAAGAATAAGAAGAAGAAGATGAAGATGATGAAGAAGAAGAAGAAGAAGTAGTAATTGTAGTAGAGAAGAAGTGGAAGAAGACGGAGAACGAGAACAAAAAGAAGTGTAAGAAGAAGGATAAGAAGAAAAAGTAGTAGAAGAAGGAGAAGAAGAAAAGGAAGTAGATGATGAAGAAGAAGAAGTTGAAGACAAAGAGGGATAAGAAGAAGAGGAAGAAAAAGAAGAAGGCGATGAAGAAGAACAAGAAGAAGAAGAAGAAGAAGAAGAAGAAGAAGAAGATGAAGAAGAGGAAGAAGAAGAAGAAGAAGGTGAAGAAGAAGTAGAAGAAAAATTATTAGAAGGAGAAGATGATGACGAAGAACATCAAGAAGAAGAAGTAGTAGAAGTTGAAGTAGTAGAAGGTGAAGAAGAATAACGAGAACAAGAAGAAGAGTAAGAAGAATGATAAGAAGAAGAAGAAAAAGAAGAAGAAGTATAAGAAGAAATACGAGAAGAATTTGAAGGGGAAGAAGAAGATGAATATGAAGAGGTCGATGAAGAAGGAGAAGACGAAGAAGAAGTTGATTATGATGATAAAGAAGAGGAAGAAGAACAAGAAGAAGAAGACAAACAAGAAGAAGAAGAAGAAGAAGAAGAAGAAGAGATGGGAAGAGGATGAAAAAGAAAAAGAATAAGAAGAAGAACAAAAAGAAGAAGAGGAAGAAGAAGAAGAAAAAGAAGAAGAAAAAAAGGAGGAGGAGGAGAAGAAGAAGAAGAAGGGGAAGAAGAAAAAGAAGAAGAAGAAGAAGTAAAGAAGCAGAAGAAGAAGAAGGAGGAGACGAAGAAGAAAAAGAAGAAGATGAAGAAGAAGAAGAAAAAGAAGAAAAAGAGGAAGAACAAGAAGAAGTAGAAGGAGAAGAAGTAAAAGAGGTAAAAGAAGAAGAAGTTAAAGAAGAGAACATGAAGAAGATGAAGACAAAGAAGAAGAAGAGTAGAAGAAGAAGAAGGAAAAATAGTAGTAGTAGAAGAAGATGATGATTAAGAAGAAGAAGAAGAAGAAGAAGAAGAAGGAGAAGAAGAAGAAGGAGAAGAAGCAGAAGAAGAAGTAGTAGAAGAAGAAGAAAAAGATGAAAAAG
>JAIUJO010001287.1:105000-120000 GCA_023846275.1 Vanilla planifolia
TGCTATAAAGTTTCTTATTTATTTAATTATGAATATTTTAACAAAATTATTTTTTTATGCAATGAAGATTTAAGAATCAACCTAACAAAAGTTTGGTAAAAAAAATAATAGTATGATATAGTCAAGGAAAGATTGATTCAAAAATAGAATTATGATACTTAAATTAATGAATGGTTTAAGTAGGATATGAAAAAGTGAATCTTATTCATTTGGTAAATAAAAGTGATGATTAAATAATTTAGATTTCTAAATATCATTTGAAATTGATATAAGGTGAGAGTTCCTTAAAATCTACAAGCATAAATTCTATTTCATAACAAAATAAAATCTTATGAAAGCTTAAGCGAAGGACTTCCATCCTTGAATCTTGCTAATCAATCTAAGGTGCTTCGAAAACATGTGTGCGAATCATGCAAGTGGGAGGTGAATTATTGTTTTAAACAATTTTTACTTCTTTATGTAGTTCTTATTTATTTTTCAAAAAGTTAATTTAATAATAATTTTTTAATAAAAAACTTTGATTAACAAAATATATTATTTTATAATGTTATAATGAAAATAACAATTTAAGTGGCCTTCCACCCCTGACTGGGGTAAAAAAAGCTCCACTAATAAGAGAATTATAACTTTAGATTTTTCCTTATCGTTCCCCCCAAATTGAGTAGCACTTGGTTCAATTATAACCCATGCATTTTTGAGATAAAGCCTAACTTTTGTTTTTATGAAATCAAACTAAACTCAAACTTTCATAAATGGTGGGCTGGCCAACCTAAAAGAAAAACAAAAATACAACAAGAAAAAAATTTGATAAAAATATTCAAATATTTCTATGCTTGTTAATGAAAGTAAAATGCCATGAAGAGCTCAAAGTTAAAATGATAATGTAGAAAATTAAAGAATATAAGAAATTAGGCTTAGTTGGAGGAATTTGGGCTTCCAAATAATCTTAAGTCGTGAGTGCTGCTAGAGAAAATTTAGATCAACAGAATACGATGTAGCCCTTTTTTGAGATGTTTAAAACTTGTTCACATTCATTAATATTTTTGTTCATAATGGTTAGGTATTTATAGAAAATTGTTTTTCATAGTTTTTAACAAACTAATTAAAAAGTTGTTACAAAAATATGTTCCAATCTACTTAAAAGGATCAAAATATATTCTTTCAAAATTGCCACTACAATGGCATAATATTAGCTAGTTACTTAGCCAGTAAGTAGGATTGACTAAAGTTGTTGGATCAACACAGAGGAGATCTCAACCATCTAATCATACATTGTAAAGTTGAATGAGTTCTGGATGGTTGGATCAAGTTGCATTAGATCGAGGCCATTCAAACAAGTTGGATGAGATATACATCAATGAATTAATTAGAGGTAAAATTGGGATTAGATCTAGACTGTCAGAATGAAAGAGAAGAGATCTAGGTCATTAGATCAAGGATAGATTATTTTAAAAACCAAAAATATAAATAGCTATCCAATGAAGCGAGATGAGGTCAAGATCATCAGAGGCATGAATTGGTTACTATTGATGAATCAATAACCATCTAATAGACTTATCAAATGAAAGGTTGGATCTATTAAGATTACTATTTAATGGAAGGGGTGATCTACACTGTGCAATAACTAGTTTTGGATTGAGATAGTCATAAGGGACGTAGTCGTATATCACAGGAAGAGAAGCTTATTTTGTCTTTAAAAGCATTTGCTCTGCTATAACTTGCTAGTCTAATTGGGGTTGAGTCCTCCTTATGCACTCAAGAATTAATCACATGGGCGTATTCATAACAAAAAGGTTTATCCATGTCTATCACACACAGTAATAATATTTGGCTTCAATGCAACCCTGTTCGATTCAATGCCCTGTGCCATCCAATTGAACAATTCGTCATGAACAAAAATGGGTCGAACTTATCTTGTTCAAAACTTTTTCTTTAGACCAAATGATAGGGCTTAAAGCTTGGCCTAGGACCTTTCCATTTGGACACATCTTGAGTTTTGGCATAATCTTTTTTTACTTATTTAATGATCAAAATTTTAATAGAATTTTTTTTTGATGTAATCATTTTTAACATTCGACCTTACATAGAATTCCATAAAAAAATAAAGGATGATTTAACAAAGAGAAGAGTGATTCAAACATAGAATTATGTTTCCTAAATAAATGAATGGTCTAACTAAGATTTGATCTAGAAAAGAATTAAGAGATTAAAAAATTGAGTCATGGATATTTGTGAATTAGGGAGATGATTAAACAAATTAGATTCCAAAATATAATTTGAAATCAATATTAAAAGAGAGTCTATTAAAATCAACAAGCTAGTATTCTATTTCATAGTAAAATAAAGCCTTATCAAAATAGATGTGCATGTCTTCAATTTTTGAAACTTGTTGAACACTATAAGGTGGTTTGAAGGCCATTAATTCACCATGTTGAAAGTGCATTGCTTCTTCTCAACAAGTAAAACTATTTCATACTAAATAACCCTATTAGAATAAAAGACTAAATATTTAAGGCTTATCTCATCAAATACATGGGTGACCCAATCCATATGTTTTTATTGTATAGAATATTTTAGAAATAGTTCATTATCTTTAACATAATAATAACAAAACTATGACTCTTTTGTTTTCTAGTCATATATAACCACACCAATATTATAACACTAGATCCCAATAAAAGTCTAAAGTTAAGCACACTTAAGAGTGAGTAGTATTGGAATGGTGATTCATTAAGAAGTCCACATGTTTTGCCTATTTTTTTATAACACTTATTTCCTTACTAAAATACAAGTTATTTTAATGATATGTTAATATCAAAAAAATAAATTATTGTAAATGATAATTTATGATTACCAATTTACTAATTAATTATTATTAATAACTTTATAACATTATTCTTAATTTTATATTATAGTAAATATGATGCATCTTATGACATAATAAAATATTAACTTTAATATAGTTAAATATTTTAAAAAATAATTTATATAAATTATAATAAATTAAAATTTATAACTGTATATATATATAATGTGTATCAAATTTTTTAAATATCATAAAATGAAGTGATAGAATTTTAGAAATCAAAATTATATCATTCTCTTATTCTTCTTCTCATTCTTTATATTTTTATATTTCTCTTGGTCTCTCTCTCTTTTCTATCCTTCTCTAATTTCTTATTTCTCTTTGTTTTACTTTTATACTTAATCTTGTACCTCCTTTATGTTTTACCTTTTTGCTTCTTCATTAAATCATCTATTGTCTACCCATATTACTTTTTCTTTTATATTTTTCTAATATAAATCCATGATTTTATCTCTCTTGTAGTGTAGTTCTCTCTACTTCTATTATCTCTTTTTAACCTCATAAATTAATGATTTTTATGAAATTTTTTGAGAAGAATACTTTATTATATAATATTTATGATAAATATATTATTTATCATTTATTTTTATTACATGATTTGATTTTAAATTTATAAGAAAATAAATTATAATAAGAAACATATTATGTATTAACATCTATATTATAAGAAATAATAATCCATTTGATTTGTTTTGCTAATTTTATAAAAATTAAATATTCATATCATAACATATTATGACATATATAACAAGCATTATTTTTTTAAAAGTGTATGTGCTTTTAAATTTAGAAAATTTTAGAAATGGCTTGTTATATCTAATATAATAATCACATAACTATGCTTTATTTCTTTTATATGCATGTGTCACCACACTAGCACTATAATGTTCGATCTCATTACACTTAATACTTATGCACGCTTTGGTGAGACCAGCATTAGATGGGAGACCACTTAAGAAGTCTTCATGTGACATGTATTTTTTCATTGTAGTTCCTTTTCAAATGAATGACTAATTCTTTTAATAACATGTTAATATTAAAAGAATAAAATATTATAAGTGATAGTTTATAATAAGAATTTAATTAATTAATTGTTAATAATAGCTTTATAATATTGTTGTTAATTTCAATATAATTATAAATATAGCACATAATAAAATATTAAAAAATAAAAATTTTAATACAGTTTAATGCTTTGCATAATAACATATATCAATTATAATAAATATGAAGTAATTTATATTTATAATAGTATATATGTGTTAATTATAAAATATTTTAAAAATAATAATATTTTATTATAAAATATTAGAAATGTAAAATCATCTCATTAATGCTAACTATTATTTATAATTATTTCCTATTTAACATTATATAAAGATAATATATTAGAATAATTATATTATTTATTTAACTTTTTAATTTTAAATATTAATAATAAAAAAATTTCTAATTTTTTTAATATTTTAAAATAATAATTAACCTTAAATAATTTTATATTTTATTATTATTAATATCATATATAATTAATTTATTATATTTAATAACTAATAAAGGTTTAATTTATAAGATTTGACTTACATTCCTCTTGTTCTCTCTCTAGTATCACCATATCAACTTTCTAAATTCTCTCTCTTTTACTTATTTATTTATTATATAAATCTCCTTATGTTTTCTCCTTTCTTTTTTTCTTTATTAAGTCATCCCTCACCATACTATTATTATTTTCTCTTTATTTGGCTTGTATAAATGCATTAGTTTCTTTATCTCTTATAGAATCATCATCTCCATCTCCGTTATCTCCTTTTAGGGCCATAAGTTAACAATATTTAAGAAATCTCTTATGTTGCATCATTTAATATATAATATTTATGATAAATAAAAATTAATGTCAACTTTAGAAAAAATATAATAATTTATACAATTTTTAATCAATATTATAAAACTAAAATGTTAATATTGACATATATTAAAACATTTGTAATAAGAATAAATTTATTTAAAAGGCATAGATATCACTTATAAATATTTTATTTATATCAACTTTTTAAGAAATCATATAAATTATTATTTTTAATAATGTAGACATTAATACTTTAGATTTTCTTCCATTTTATTTTAATCTTAGATAAAAAGGAGATAACAAAGATAGAGATAACTATTTAACTAGAGAGTGAAAAAGTCATTGGTTAATAAGAGAAAATAGAGATGAAAATAATAATAAAGTGAGATAAGTAATGGTTTAATGAAGAGAAAATAAATAGAGAGAACCTAGATGAGATAATAAGAATAAATAAGTGAAAGAGAGAGAAATAAGAAAGTAAAGAATGATAAAGGATAAAGAGAGGCTACGAAAAATACGAAGAGATAGAGAATGAATAAACAAATTTAAGAATGATAATAATAAAGAAAAAAGTGAGTGAATATGAGTGACATTAAGATAAATAGAGAAAAGTGATCGAAATAAATAAATAAAAGTTAAATATTAATTATTAAAATTATAATATTTAATAAATATAATAAGTTCACCATATAAAATATTTAATAAAAATAGAATATAAAAAATATTTTAAGTTGATTATTATTTTAGAATGTTAGAATTATTTAAGACTTATTTATTTATTAAATAAATATTATTTTATTAATACATAAAATTAAACAAATTATTAAATAATAAATAAAACCATTATTTTTATATATTATCAATATATGACATAATACAGATAATAAATATAGATAATATATAAAATTAATTATATTATTTTTTAATTTTAAATATTCTATAATATAATATTACTTTATTTAAAAAAATTATAAAAATGATAAATATAATTATGAAAATAAATTTATTCTAATTTATTATAACTCATATAAGTCATTTTTATAATTATTAAACATATTAAATTTGTTATTTTATTGTATCATACGATATATCATATATGTTATTATTTATATAAAATTGATGTTAATATTATTAAGTAATCATTAACAATTAATTACTAAAATGGAAATAATTAACAATCATTTACACAAATTTAAATTTTTAACATTAACATGTCATTAAAATGAGTTATCGTTCACTAAAAACATGTGTGTTATGAAAAAATATTTTTAAACTGAGGACTTCTTAAGAGGTCACCCATCCCAAAACCACCCTTGTTGAAGCGTTCTTAACTTTGGAGTTTTAGTAAGATCTAATCCAATAATGTAGATGCAGTTGCACAAGCATACAATTGAAAAAAACCATAATTGTGTAATTATTTTCATAAATATAGTAAATTATTTCTTAAAGTTTCAAAATAATTAAGCATATATACTCTTAAAACATTTTATTATATATGCAATAATATATTCTAATATCAACATTTAGTTATGTAAAATTAGTAAAAATTTCAAAAATAATTAAGCATATATACTCTTAAAAAATTTTATTGTATATGCAATAATATATTCTAATATCAATATTTAGTTATGTAAAATTGGTAAAAATTTATGTAAACTATTGCATTTGATAAAGTAGATATTAGTATAAAAGATTTTCTTCCATTATATTATCATTCTTAGAAATAAAAATTTTAATTGCATAATGAATATAAATGATAAAATATAATTTTATCATAAATATTCTATATTAAAAAAATACAACATGAGAGATCTCTTAAATATTTTTAATTGAGATTTAAAAAAACAAAAAATGGAGATTGAGATAACTATTCTACGAGAGAGAGATAAAGTCATGAATTGATGAGAGTAAATAAAGAAAAAATAGTAGTTAAGAGAGATGATTGATGATTTAGTGAATAATAAAGGAAAAGATAGAGCAAAAACGAGATAGAGAGAATAAAAAAAGTTAGATAAATGAGAATTTAGAGAAGGATAGAGGAGATGAAGAGACAAAAAAGAATAAAAAAAAGATAAAGAATTAATAGATAAAGAAGAAAATGAAAATAGGAGATAAAGGTAGTGAGAGAATTCTATAAATATTGAGAAAAAGCAAAAAAGTGAGAATTAATTAAATAAAAGTTAAATCTTTATAGTCTAACTTACAATTTTGTTAAATAGAACAAGTTAATCATATATAATAATAAATAATGATAAAGCATAAAAATGTTTGAGCTTTATTATTATTTTAAAGTATTACAAATATTTAAAGAATATTTTGACCATTAATTTTATATTATTTTATTCTTGCATAAATTTTAAAATGTTAATTTAAAAATCTATAAATTTATTATTAATAATTATTTCCATAAAATGGAAATTATAAACAATCATTTATGATCACTTAATTTCTTATCATTAACCTGTTACTAAAATCAGTTGTCATCCTTCTAAAAAAGGAATAATATGAAAAAATAAGTGCAACAAGAAGACTTCTTACGAGGTTAACCATCCCAATACTAATCTGAACAAAGCAGGCTTACCTTTTGTGTTCTATTGAGATGAAGTGCTATAATATTGGCGTGGTCATACTTACACACAAAAGACAAAGAATCATTCTTGCATGGTTATTGCCTTGAAGATGAAAAACTATTTCTAAAATTTTCCAAATTATGAAGGATTTGAAATTTGAAAAAAACTATATGCTTATTACATATGTAATAATATAATCTAACATCTGCATTTTATTTAGATAAAATTAATTAAAAAAATGGATAAACTATTAAAGATATAGACATTAATACATAAGTTTTTGCTATTGTGTTATCATTCAGATAAATAACAAATTAAATTATTTATCAAATATAAATAATAAAATACAAATATATCATGAATATATTATATTAAACTATGTAACATAAGATTTTTTTAAATACTTTTAATTGATGGGCAAAAAAAGTATAATAGAGATGGAGATAATTATATTATAAGAGACTAAAAGACATAGATTGATAAGATCAAAATAAAAAAAAGATAATAAAGGGAGATGAGTGGTAGTTCAATGAAGAGGTAATGAAAAGAGAGAATATAGAGAAGATAGAGAGAATAAATAATGAAGTGAAAGATAGTTAGAAATTAGAAAGCAGAGAAAGATAAAAGAGAGAAAAGCTAAGAAAAATATTTAAGATATATTATTATTTTAGAATACTACAAAATTTATAAACTATTTTATCCATTAATTTAATGTTATTTTATCAAAATTTAAAATTAATAAAGTTAATTAAATAATAATTAATGTAATTATTTGAAAATATTATCTCTATATATAAAAATAAATATAAATAATATTTAATATTAATGATATAACTTTAGATTTTTATTATTCTTAAATATAATATTACTATATTTACAAAATTTAAAGAACAATATATCTAATATTATTAGCATAAATTAATTATAATTTATTATAATTGATATATGCCATTTTACTTATTTAAAAGTACATTGAATTTATTATTTTATTATATCACGATATGTGTGTTATTTATTAAATTATGAAATTCATAATAATTTTATGATTTTAATATTAACTATTAATTACTAAAATAGTTTTTTAAAAAACATATATAATAAATTAATTTTTTTTATCATTAATTCGTTGTTAAAACTATCTGTTTTTATTAGAAAAAGTAATGTTATAAAAAAATGTGCAAAACAAGAACTTCTCAAGAGGTTAATGATCACACTACCCACGCCCAAGCATTCTTAACTTCTGAATTCTAATTAGGTCATATGTCATAATGTGAGTATTGACACACATCCAAGAAAATGATAAAAAATCATAATTATGTGATTGTTCTCTTTAAGATAATGACTATTACTAATAGAGAGAGATGAAAAATCATTTAATGATGACAAAAAGAATAGAAAGAAAAATTAAGTGAAATAGAAAAAAATGAGAAAATGGAGAATAATATAGGAGACGGAGAGGCTAAGAAGAATATAAATAGATAGAGAATAAAGATATAAATAAGAGAATGATAATAGGAGAGAGAAGAAAGTGAAAGAATATGAGAGATATTTTGATAAAAAGAAAAAAAAGAAATAATTAAAAAATATGAAATATTAAAAAAATAAAGCTTATAATATTTATTAAATATGTCAAGTTAATCACATATAGTACTTAATAATAATAACATATAAAAAATAACTTAAATTTATCATTATTTTAAAGTATTAAAAAAATTAAATAATATTTTAACTATTAATTTAATATTGTTTCATTCATAATTAAAATTAAAAGTTAATTGAATAATATATAATATTGTTATTCGAACATATTAACTTTACATGGCATAACATAGATAATACATATAAATAATATTAAAAATTATTGATATAATTTTAAATTTACAAGATTCTATAACTCAATATTATTGTATTTAAAAAATTTTATATTTTATGTGTTGGTGCTATTATAAACAACAGTTAATTCTAATTTATTATAATTGATATAAATTATTTCACCAAATATTAAGTTATATTAAAGTTATTTTTGATTATGTCATAGTATGAGTCATATTTATCATGATATTAAGTTGATAATAATTTTTAAAGTTTTTATTAATAATTATTTACTAAAATGGTAGTTAATAACTATTGTTTATATTAATTTAAATTTTTTACTTTAACAGTCTACTAAAATAAATTGTCATTCATTATAATAGGATTACAGTAAAATAAATGTAGAAGAAGAGGACATCTCAAAAAGTAAACCATGGCAATACCACTCTTGCCAAATGATCTTTAACTTTAGAGTTTGAATAAGATCCAATCTTATAGTACTAGTGTGGCTACACACGCACACAAAATAAAAAAAAATACTGGTTGTGTATCATTGTATTAAAGATAATAAATTATTTTCTAATATTTTTTGAACTATCAAGCATATGCACTTTTGCAAAAAATAATTCTTAATATATCTATTATAATATATTCAAATATCATAATTATATATAAATATAATTAATTAAAAATTACATGAAATTTTATTTTTTATAATGTAAACATTAATACATAAAATTTTCTTTCAATATGTTATACCACTTACAAATAAAAAATTATATTACTTAATAAATATGTATGATATAATTTATATCTATCACAAGAATTACATATTAAACTATACAACACAATAGATTTATTAAATTTTATTAATAGATGAACCAAAAAAGATAATAGAGATGGAGATTACTATTATATAAGAGAGAAAAAGAATAAATAACTAAATGATTAAGAGAAATAAGAAAGTAGAGACAAATATAAGAGAGAGGCCAAAAAAATATAAGAAGATAGGGAATGAAGAAAAAAATAAGAGAAAGATAATTGGAGAGAGAAGAAAATTAGAGAATATAAGACATTGAGATAAAGAGAAGAAGGTGAAAGATAGAATTAAATAGTAAAATATAAAAAAATTAAGCTTTGTTATTACTTAAGAATATTACAAATATTTAAACAATGTTTTTAATATTATTTAATATTATTTTACTCATAGTTTAAATTAAAAATGTTAAATAAACAAAAAAATAATATAACTATTCTCATATTTTCTTTTGTATAATAAATTTTTGGTAATAAATATATACAACATTTAACATTAATGATGTAATTTTTTTTATTTCTAATATTATGTCATATAATATGAGTACATTTAAAAAATTTTGTACAAATTATATATAAACAATTATAAACATAAATTTAATCTAATTTATTATAGTTTGTATAAGTTATTTTTCTAAATGATAAACTATAATAAAATTATTATTTTATTATACCATATGATGTCTTATATTTATTATTACATGAAATTGATAATAACATTATAAAATTATTATTATTGATTAATTATTGAAATAGTTTTTTTGAATTATCACTTATTATTATTTAAACTTTTTATTATAACATG
Source organism: Vanilla planifolia (assembly GCA_023846275.1). Classification (NCBI taxonomy): domain Eukaryota; kingdom Viridiplantae; phylum Streptophyta; class Magnoliopsida; order Asparagales; family Orchidaceae; genus Vanilla; species Vanilla planifolia. Next base: position 115,713 of record JAIUJO010001287.1, read on the forward strand.
TTATTAACATAAATTATCTTTCATTAAAAAAGAGATGCTATGAAAACATCTATATAACATGAGGACTTCTCTAGTGGGCACCCATCCCAATACTACTCTTAAGCTATCATAACTTTTGAGTTTTAAAGAAATTTAATGATAAAAAACTAGTGCAGTTCTATATGCATATAAAAAAAATTATAGTTTTGTTATTATTATCTTAAAGTTAATCATCCATTTTCAAAATTTTCTAGACTCTCAAACATATGTTATCCTAATATAAATAAATTATTAAATTAATTAATAAATATAAGTAATTAAATATATATTTATCATAAATATCATATATTAAAGTACACAATATGAAAGATTTCTTAAATATTATTAATTTATGGGTTGCAAAATAGATAATAGAGATTGCAATTATTATTCTTCTAGAGGCAAAAAAATTCATTAATTCATAGGAGCTAAAAATGGAGAAAAATTAAATAAAGAGATATGACAGATTATTTAATGAAGAGGAAAAGAATAAAGAAAACAAAGAGGAGATAAAGAGAATAAATAAAAATGTGAAAAAGAAATAGGATCGATAAAGTAGAAAATGACAGAGGATAGTGAGAGGCCAACAAGAATATATGGTGATAGAAAATAAAGAGAGAAATAAGAGAATGATAATAGGATAGTAAAGGAAGTGAGAGAATGTTAGAGAGATTAAGATATGGAGAAAAAGGTGAAAAAGAAAACTAAATAATTGTTAAATCTTAATAATTAAACTTACATGATTTATTAAATATAAATTATTAATCAAATATAATATTTTATAATAATAAAATATATAAAATATTTAAGATTTATTTTTCTTTTAGAATGTTATAAATATTTAAACAATCTCTAAATTTGATATTACTTTTTTATCCTTAATATTAAAAAAGTTTATTAAAGACTAAGTAATATAATTCTAATGTATTATCTATAAATGACATAATAAAGATGACAAATATAAATAATACTTAACATTAATATTGTAATTTTTTACTGATATTATTCAAAAACATAATATTACAATATTTAAAAACTATTATACACAACATATTTGTACTATTACAAACATAAAAAATTCTAATGTATTATAATTGTAATAAGTTATTTTTTTACTAAGAAACTATATGAAAATTATTATTTTATTATATCATATGATGTGTCGTATTCTTATGTGAAGTTGAAAATAATGTTATAAAGTTATTATCGACAATTAATTGCTAAAAAGTTTATTAGAAAATGTTATTTATAAAAATTTAATTTTTTTTAATAATAATAGGTTTTTAAAATTAATTTTCTTTTAGTATAATTGGAATTCCATGATTCAATATAAGCAGTAAAAGAACATCTCAAAAGGTCATCAATCTCAATACTACTCCCAAGCAAGCATGCTTAACTTTTGAGTTCTAATGAAATCTAATGCTTAACGCAATCTGCTTGCATAAGCACAAAAAAGATAAGAAATCATAGTTGGTAATTGTTGTTGTGAAGATAATGAGACTTTTCTAAAATTTTCTAAATTATCATTCTCATGCACTTTTAAGCAAAATTTATACTTATTATATATTTCATAATATATTCTAATATCAATATTTTTGTTTATATAAAATAATTAAAGCATTACTTAAGTTATTATTTTTAATAAATTAAAAATTAATACATAAGATTTTCCTCCATTATGTTATCATTTTCATAAATGAAAAATAAAATTACAAAACAAACATAAATGATAAAACGTATAATTATAACAAATTTTATATATCGAATTACACAACATTAGTGATTTCATAAATATTATTAATTGGTGGTTTGAAAAGGAGAAAATGATGTTAAAGATAACAATTTCGTAACAAAATGGTATAGCTATATATGGATAATATTAAAATAGAAAAAAATAATAATAGAGAGATATGAGATATAATTTAATTAAGTGTGAAAAAAGAAAGAACACAGTAAAGAAAGAGAGAACAAATAAATAAGCAAAAGAGAGAGAAATAAAAAATTGAAAGTTGAAACAAATAGAGAATAAAAAGAGGCTAAGAAGATTATAAAGATATATAGAATGAGGAGACAAATATGAGAATGATAATAAAAGAGAGAAAGAGGAGTGGGGAACTGAGAGATATTGAAGTAAAAAGAAAAAAGTGAGAAATAAATAAATAAAAGTTAAATCTTAATAGTCATACTTATAATAATTAATAAATATAATTAGATTATCATATTCAATATTTAATATAAATATAAAATATAAAAAAATTATTGTTTATTAATTTTTTTTATAGAATATTATAAAAATTTAAATAATATTTTTGTTATTAATTTAATTTAATTTTATTTATATGTAAAATGAATTTCTTTATGAAATAATAATACATAATATTATTATCTTATCATATTATCGTTATATGATGTGATATATATATATAATAAATAGTAAAACATAACTATATAATTCTTGATTTCTAATTCTCCATAATAGTATATTACAATTTTTTAGAAATTCTATACATATCATAATTTATATAAGTTATATTGCTTAATATTAAACTATATTAAAGTTATTCCTTTATTATAACATATGTTATACCATATTTATTATTATATAAAATTGATAATAATTTCATAGATTTACTATAATTAATTAATTACTTAAATTGTAAATATGAACTATAATTTATAAGAATTTAATTTTTTGATATTAATGGGTTATTAAAATCATTTGTCTTTCATTAGAAAAGAAATTGCTGAGAAAACATTTATGTAACATGAGGACATTTTAAGAGGTTAAAAACCCTAATAAATCTCACATCAACTTGCTTAACTTTGGAGTTCTATCGAGATAAAGTACTATAATACTGGTGTGGTCACACATGCACACAATAGATAGAATCATAGTTTTGTGATATTGTCATAAAGATAATAAACCATTTAAAAAAATTAAATTACATAATAAATATAAAATACAAAATAAATATTTATCATAAATATAATGTATTAAACTATTCAATTTTAGAGATTCTTAAAATATTGTTAATTAATGTGCTAAAAGTAAGAAAGTTAAGAAAGAGATAATTATTTTTAAATTTGGAGAGTCACAGATTAATTAGGAAAAAATAGAGAGAAAAGTTGTAATGGAGAGATAATAAATAAGTTAATAAAGTGGTAAAGAAAAGAGGAAATATAAGGGAGATAACGATAATAAATAAATAAGTGAGAGAGAGAGAGAGAGAAATAAGAAAATAGAGTAAGATGGGGGAGATAATGAAGCAACCAAAAATGTGAAGATAATGAACAATGAGACAAATAAGGGAGTGATAATAGTAAAGAGAAGGAGGTGAAAGGTTTGGAAACACAAACGAATATTTAAAACAATTTTAACTATTAATATTATGTTATTTTGTTCATTCAAAAAAGAAATGCGATGGAAAGAATAGAAGAAACATAAATTCTCCATAGGTTTGGAATCCCATTAGTACTCTCACCTAAGCATGCTTAACTTTTGAGTTCTAACGAGATCAAGTGCTATATTGTTGATGTGGTTGCACATGAATATGAAATACAAAAAATCAAAGTGGTGTGATTATTATCATGAATATACTGAATCATTTCTAAAATTTTCTAAATTACCAAAAATATCAACCTTTAAAAAAATTTATGTTTATTATATATGTCATAACATATATTTATATAAATGTTTTATTTATAAAAAATGAATTAAAAAATCACATATTTCTTAAATATTACTAATTGATAAGCTAAAAAAGAGTAATTGAGATGGCAATAACTATTATATAAGAGAAAGTGTAAGGAAAAAATTAATAAGAGAAAAATAGAGAAGAAAATAATAAAAGAAGGATGAGAGATGATCTAAAGAAAATAAAAATAAAAGAGAAAACATAGAAGCGGTAGAGAGAATAAATAAAAAATGAAGGAGAGAGAAATAAGAATGTAAAGAAGGGAAGAGGAGAGAGAAGCACAAAACAATATGTGGAGATAAAGAATTAAGAGATAAATAAAAGAATAATAACAAGAGAGCAAAGGAAGTGATGGAACTTTAGACATTTAGATAAAGAGAAAATAATGAGAAATATTTAAATAAAAGTTATATTTTAAAAATAAAATTTATAATATTTATTAAATATAACAAGTTAATCATATATAATATTTTAAAATAATAAAATATAAATAATATTCAATTATTATTATTATTATTGAAAAATATAAATGTTTAAACAATATTTTTGTTATTAATTTAGAATAATTTTATTCA
>JAIUJO010001287.1:137500-140000 GCA_023846275.1 Vanilla planifolia
TTTGCCTCCTTCTTCTACCTCTCCTTGTTCTTCTCATTCATTTTCTTCTTCTTCTCCTTTATCATCATCTTCTTCTTCTTCTTCTTTTTCTTCTTCCTTTTCTTCTTCTTCTTCTTCTTCTTCTACTTCTTCTCCTTCCTCTTCCTGTTGTTTTACTACTACTACTACTACTTTTTCTTCTTCATCATCATCACCTTTTTCTTCTTCATCTCCCTCTTCTTCTTCTTCAACTTCTTCTTCTTTTTCTTCTTCTTCATCATCATCTTCTTAATCATCTTCTTCTTCTTCTTCGTATTCTTATTCTCCTTCTTATCCTTGTTCTTCTTGTTCTTCTTTAGGTTCTTCTTCATCTTGTTCTTTTTTGTCTCCTCCTTCTTCTTCTCCTTCTTCTTATTCTTCTCCTTCCTTTCCTTCTTCTTCATCATCTTTTACTTCTTCTCATTCATCTTCTTCTTCTTCTCCTTCTCCTTCTTCATCTTCTTCTTTTTCTTCTTCTTCTTTTTCGTTTTTTTCTTCTTCTACAACTACTACTGTTACTGCTTCTTCTTCTTCATCTTCTTCTTCAGCATCTTCTTCTTCTTCTTCTTCTTCTTTTACTTCTTCTTCATCATCATAATCTTCAACTTCTTCTTGTTGTTCTGGTTCTTCTTCTTCATCTTCTTCTTCTTCTTTTTCTCATATATCTTCTTCTTCTTCTCCTTTTATCACTTCTTTCTCTTCTTCTTCTTCGTCTTCATCTTCTTCTCCTCCTTTTTCTTCTTCTCCTTACTTTTTCTTCAACTTCTACTTGTTCCAATTCTTCTTCTTCTTCTTCTTCTTCTTCCTCTTACTTCTTTTTCTTCTTCCTCTTCTCTTCAACTTCTTCTTCTTCTTCTTCTTCTTCCTCTTCTTCTTCTTTTTCTTTTTGTTCTTCTTCTTCTTCTTCTTCTTGTTCTTCTTCTACTTCTTCTTCCTCCACTTCCTCTTCATCTTCCACTTCTTCTTTGTCTTTTTCTTCTCCTTCTACTTCTTCTTCTTCTTCTTTCACTTCTTCATATTCTTCTTCATCTTCTTCTTCTTCTTCTTCTTCTTCTACTACTACTACTTCTTCTTTTCCTTATTCTTCTTCTTCTTCTTCTTCTTCTCCTCCTTCTTCTCCCTATTCTCCTTCTTCTTCTTCTTCTTCTCTTTCTTCTTCTTCTTCATCATCTTCTTCTTCTCCTACTTCTTCTTCTTCTTCTTTTTCTTCTTCTTCTTCTTCCTCTTCTTTTTCTTCTTTTTCTTCTTCTTCTTCTTCTTCTTTTTCTTCTTCTTCTTCTTCTTCTTCTTCTGCTTGTTCTTCTTCTTCTCCTTCTTCTTCTTCTTCTCCTTCTCCTTCTTCTTCTTCTTCTTCTTCTTCTTCTTCTTCTTCTTCTTCTTCTTCTCCTTCTTCTTCATCATCATCTTCTTCTTCTCTTCTTCTTCTTCTTCTTCTTCTTGATCGTCTTATTCTTCTTCCCATTCTTCTTCATCTTCTTCTTCTTCTTATACTTCTTCATCTTCTTCTTCTTCTTCTTCTTCTTCCACCTCTTCATCTTTTGCACCTTCTTCTTCTTCTCCTACTTCTTCTTCTTCTTCGTCTTTCTCTACCTCTTCTTCTTCTTCTTCTTCTGTTTTCTTTTGCTTTTTCTTCTTCTTCTTCTTCTTCTCGTTCTTCTCCTTCTTCCTCTTCTTCATCTAAATTTTCTTCTTCTTCATCTTCTTTTTCTTCTTCCTCTTCTTCTTCTTCTTCTTCTTCTTCTTCTTCTTTTTCTTCTTCTTCTCCTACTTCATCTTCATCTTCTTCTTTCTCTTCTTCTTCTTTTTCTTCAACTTCTTCTACTTGTCCAAGTTCTTCATCTTCTTCTTCTTTTTCTTATTCTTCTTATCCTTCCTCTTCTTCTTCATCTTCTTCTTCTATTACTACTTCTTCTTCTTCTACTTCTTCCTCTTAAACTTCTTCTTCTTGTTCTTCTTTTCTTTTTCTTCATCATCATCTTCTTCTTCTTCTGCATCGTTATCACCATCATCTTCTTCTTCTACTTCTTCTAGTAGTTCTTCTTCTTCTTCTTGTCCTCGTTCTTCTCATTCTTCATCTTCTCCTTTTTCTATTCTGTTTTATTCTTCTTCTTCTCCTTTTTTTGATTCTTCTATGTCTTCTCCTTCTTATTCTTCTTGTTCTACTTCCTCTTCTCATTCATCTTCTTCTTCTTCTTCTTCTCCAAGTCCTTCATCTTCTTCTTTTTTTTCTTCTTTCTTTTCGTCCTTTTTCTTCTTCTTCATCTCCATCTTCTTCTTTTCCTTTTACTACTAACTATTACTATTACTACTATTACTACAACTATTACTGTTACATCTTCTTTTTCTTCTTTTTTAGCATCTTCTTCTTTTTCCACTTCTTCTTCTTCTTCTTCTTCTCCTTCTTCTTCTTCTTCTTATTATTATTATTCTTCTAATTCTTCTTGTTCTTCTTCTTCATCATCATCATCATCTTCTACTTCTT
>JAIUJO010001287.1:142500-155000 GCA_023846275.1 Vanilla planifolia
AATCCTTCTTCTTCTTCTTCTTCTCTTACTTCTTCTACTTCTTCTTCTTCTTCTTCTTTTTCTTCTCCTTCTTCCCTTCTTCTTCTTCTTCACCTTCTCTTCTTCTTCTACTCCTTCTTTTTCTTCTTCTTCTTCATCGTCTTATTCTTCTTCTTTTTTTTCGTCTTCTGCTTTTACTTCTTCTTCTTCTTGTTTAACATCATCATCATCAACATTTTCTTCTTCTTAATTTCTCTTCTTCTACTTCTTCTTGTTCTTCTTGTTCTTCTTCTTCATCTTTTTCTTCATTTTCATCTACTTCTTGTTCTTCATCTTCTTCTTCTCGTTCACCTTTTTCTTCTTCACCTTCTTCTCCTTCTTTTTCTTCTTCTTCTAAACCTTCTTCTTCTTCCACGTTCTTCTTCTTCTTCTTCCTCTTCTTCTTCTAATTCCTCTTCTTCTTCTTATTCATCATCTTCTTTTTTTTTCTTCTTCTTCTTCTTCAACTTAATCTTATTCTTCTTCTTCTTCCTCTTCTTCTTCTTCTTCCTCATCTTCCTCTTCTTCTTCTTCTTCTTCTTCTTCTTCTTTTACTTCTTCTTCTTTTCTTCTTTTTCTTCTTCCCCCTTCTCCTTCTTCCTCTTCTCCTTCTTCAACTTCTACTTCTTCTCCTTCTACTTCTTCTCCTTCTCGTTCTTCTTCCCCTCCGTCTTCTTCTTGTCAATATTCTTCTTCTCATTCTTCTTCAGCTCCTTCTCTTGCTCCTCCTCCTCCTTCTTCTTATTCTAATTATTATTCTTCTTATTCTTCTTCTTCTCCTTTTTCGTCTCCTTTTCTTCTTCTTTTTCTCCTCCTTCTTCTTCTCATTCATTTTCTTCTTCTTCTCGTTCTTCTTCTTCCTCTTCTTCTTGTTGTTGTTCTTCTTCTTTTCTTCTTCGTTTTCTTCTTCTTCCTCTTCTTCTTCTTGTTTAACATCATCATCATCAACATCTTCTTCTTCTTCTTCTTTCTCTTCTTCTTCTTCTTCTTCTTCTTCTTCTTCATTTTTGTCTACTTCTTGTTCTTCATCTTCTTCTTCTTGTTCACCTTCTTCTTCTTCACCTTCTTCTCCTACTTCTTCTTCTTCTTCTAAATCTTCTTCTTCTTCCTCGTTCTTCTTGTTCTTCTTCTTCTTCTTATTCCTCTTCTTCTTCTTCTTCTTCTTCTTCTTCTTCTTTCTTTTACTTCTTCTTCTTCTTAAACATCTTCTTCTTCCTCCTCCTCTTCTTCATCTTCTTCTTAATCTTCTTCTTCTTCTTCTTCTTCTTCTTCTTCTTCTTCTTCCTCTTCCCCTTTTTCTTTTACTCCTTCATCTTTCTCTTCTTTTTCTTCTTGCTCCTCTTCTCCTTCTTCTTCTTCCCCTTCTTCTCCTTCTACTTCTCCTTCTCCTTCTTCTTCCCCTTGTTCTTCTTCTTGTCAATCTTCTTCTTCTCAATCTTCTTCAACTCCTTCTTCTCCTTCTTCTCGTTCTTCTTCTTCTTATTCTTATTCTTTTTCTTCTAATTCTTCTACTTATTCTTCTTCTTTTTTGTCTACTTCTTATTCTTCTTCTTCTTCTTCGTCTGCTTCATATTCTTCTTCTTCTTCTCCTTCTTCTCATTCATTTTCTTCTTGTTATTCTTCTCCTTCCTCTTCTTCTTCTTCTTCTTGTTCTTCTTCTTCTTCTTTTTCTTCTTCCTTTTCTTCTTCTTCTTCTTCTTCTTCATTTTCTTGTCCTTCCTCCTCTTCTTCTTCTTCTGCTACTTCTTCTTCTTCTTCTTCTTCTTCTTCTTCTTCTTCTTCATCTTCTTCATCTTTTTCTTCTTCATCTCCTTCTTCTTCCTCTTCAACATCTTCTTCTTCTTCTTCTTCTTCTTCTTCTTCTTCATTATCAACTTCTTCATCATCATCTTCTTCTTCTTCTTCTTCTTCTTCTTCTTTTTTGTCTTTGTCTTCTTCTTCTACTGCTTCTTATTATTCCTCTCCTTCTCCTTCTCCTTCTTCTCGATCTTCTTCATCTTCTTCTTTTTCTTCTTCTTCTTTTTCTTCCTTCTTCTCCTCCTTTTTCTTCATTTTCTTCTCCTTCTTCTCCTCCTTCTTCTTCTTCTTCTTCATCATCATCTTCTTCTTCTTATTGTTCTTTTTCTTCTTCTTCTTCTTCTTCTTCATCATGTTCTTCTTCTTCTTCTTCATCATTATCATCTTCTACATCTTCGTCTCCATCATCATTTTCTACTTATTGTTCAGCTTCTTCTTCTTCTTCTTCTTCTTCTTCTCCTACTTCTTCTTCTTCTTCTTCTTCTTCTATTACTTCTATCTCCTCTACTTCTTCGTCTTTTTCTTCTTCTCCTTCTCCTTCCACTTCTTCTTCCTCTTCTTATTCTTCTTCCTCCTCTTCTTCTTATTATAATTCTTCTTCTTCTTATTATTATTCTTCTTCTTCTTATTCTTCTTCTTCCTGTGGTTTTCCATTTCTTCTTGTGTTCCTTCTCCTTCACCTTCTCCTTATTCTCCTTCTCGCACTTCTCCATCTCCTTCTCCTTCTTCTTCTCCTCCTTCTACTTCTCTTTTTCCTTCTTCTTCTTCTTCTCCATCTTCTTCTGCTACTTCTTTTCCCTCTTCTTCTTCTTCTTGTTCTTCTTTTTGTTCTCCCTCTTCTTCTTCTTTTTCTTCTTCTTCTTCCCCATCTCTTTCTTCCTCTTCTTGTTCCCCCTACTTGTTCTTCTTCCTCTTCTTCTTCTTGTCGTCCTTATTCTTCTTCCACTTCTTCTTCATCTTCTTCTTCTTCGTCTTCTTTTTCTTCCTCTTCATCATCATCATCATCGTCATCTTCTTCTTCTTCTTCTTCATCTTCTTCTGCCTACTCCTCTTCTTCTTCATCTTCTACTTCTTCCTCTTCTTCTTCTTGTTCTTCTTCTTCTTCTTCTTCTTTATCTTCTTCTTCTACTTCGTCTTCTTCTTCTTCTTCGTCTTGTTCTTCTTCTTTTTCTTCCTCTTCTTCTTCTACTTTTCTTCTTTTTCTTCTTCTTCTTCTTCTTCCTCGTCTTCTTCTTCCTCTTGTTCTTCTTCTTGTTCTTCTTCTTCTTTATCACGGCATTCTTCTTCTTCTTCTTCTTCTTCTTCTTCTCCTTCTTCTTCTTCTTCTTCGCCTTTTTCTTCTTCTCCTAGCTATTCTTCCTTTTCTTCTTCTTCTTCTTCTTCTTCTCTTGTTCTTCTTCTTCTTCTTCTTCTTCTTCATCTTCTTCTACTTCTTCTTCTTCTTCTTCTCCTTCTTCTTGTTCTTCTTCCTATTACATTTTCTTCTTCTTCTTCTTCTTCCTTTTCTTCTTATTCTTATTCTTCTTCTTCTACTACTACTTCTACTTCTTCCCCTTCTTCTGCTTCTTCTACTTCTTCTTCTTCTTCTTCTTATTCTACTCCATCCTCTTCATTTTCTTCTTTTTCTTTTACATCTTCTACTTACACTACTACTACTTTTTCTTCCTCTTCTTCTTCATATTCTACTTCTTCTTGTTGTTCTTCTTCATTATCTTCTTCATCCTCTTCTTTTACTTCTCCTTCTTCTTCTTCTTCTTCTTCAACTTCTTCACTTTATTCTTCTTCTCCCACTTCATTTACTTCATCATCATCATCTTCCTCTTTTTCTTCTCTTCTTCTTCTACTTCTTCTTCTTCTCCTTCTTCTTCTTATTCTTCTTTTCTTCTTCGTCTTCTTCTTCTTCTTCTTTTTCTCCCTCATCATCATCAACTTCTTCTTCTTGTACTTCCACTTCTTCTTCCTCTTCTTTTTCTTCTTCATCTTCTGCTTTCTCTTCTTCTTCTTCCTATTCTTCTTATTCTTCTTCTTTTTCTTCTTCTTCACCTCCTTCTTCTTCACCTTCTACTTCTTCTTCTTCTCCTTCTCCATCCTCTTCTTCTTCCTCTTCTTCTTCTTCTTATTCTTATTCTTCTTCTCTTCTACTTCTTCTTCTTCTTCTTCTTCTTCTTCTTCTTCTTCTCTTTCTTCTTCTCCTTCTTCTCCTTCTTCGTCTTTTGCTTCTTCTTTTTCTCTTTCTTCTTCTCCTCCTTCTTCTTCTCCTTCTTCTTCATCTTGTTCTACTTCTTTTGATTCTTATTCTTCTTATTCTTCTTCTTCATCATCATCTTCTACTACTTCTTCTTCATCATCATCTTCTTCTTCTCCTGCTTCTTCTTCTTCTTCTTCTTCTTCTTACGTTTTTTTCTTCTTCTTCGTCTCCTTCGTCTTATTGTTCTTCTTCCTCTTCCTTCTTCTTCTTCTTCTTCTTCTTCCTCCACCTCCTCCTCCTCCTCCTCCTCCTCTTCATCTTGTTTTCCTTCTTCTTCTTCATATTCTTCTTGTTCTTCTAACTCTTGCTTCTCCTTCTACTTATTCTGTTTCTTCTAATTCTACTACTTCCTCTTCCTCTTCTTCTTCTTCTTCTTCTACTTCTACTTCTTCTGTTTCTTCTTCTTCTTCTTCCTTTACTTTATCTTCTTCTTCCACTTACTTCACCTTCTTCTTCATCATCCTCTTCTTCTACCTCTTCTTCTTCTTCCTCCTTTAACTTCTTCTTCTTCTTCTTCTTCTTGATCATCTTCTTTATCTTCTTCTTCTTCTTCCTCCCCTTCCTTTTTCTTCTTCTTCTTTCACTTCTTTTTCTTCTTTTTCTTCTTCTTCTTCTTCATCATTATCAACTTCTTCTTCTTCTTCTTCTTCTTCCTCTTCTTCTTCTTCTTCTTCTCCTGCTTCTTCTTTTACCTCTTCTTCTTCTCCATCATCTTTTACTTTTTCTTCTTCTTCTTCTTTTTATTCTCCTTTTTCTTCTTCTTCTTCTTCTTCTTCTTCTTCATCTTCTTCTTCTTCACCTTCTTCTTCATCTTCTTCCTCTTCTTCTTCTTCTTCCTCTTCTTCTTCTTCTTCTTCTTCTACTTCTTCTTTTTTACCTTCTTCTTCTTCTTGTTCTCCTTCTTCTTCCTCTTCTACTTCCTCGTCATCATCTTCTTTATCTTCTTCTATTTCTTATTATTCTTATTCTTCTTCATAATTATCAACCTTTTCTTCCTCTTTTTCATCTTCTTCATCTTTTACCTCTTCTTCTTCTTCTTATTCTTCTTCTTTTTCTTCATCATCTTCTTCTTTTACTCCTACTTCTTGATCGTCCTCTTCTTATCCTACTTCTTCTTCTTCTTCTTCTCCTTCTCCTTCTTATTATTATTACTATTATTATTCTTATTATTCTTCTTCTTCTCCTTCTTCATCATCATCTTCTTCTTTTTCTTCTTCTCCTTCTTCTTCTTCATCATCTTCTTCTTTTACACCTTCTTATTCACCATCTTCTCCTTCTCCTGCTTCTTCTTCTGCTTCTTCATCTCTACTCTTTCTTCTTCCTCCTCTTCTTCATCTCCTTCTTCTTCTTCTTCTGCATCCTCTTCTTCTCCTACTTCTTCTTCTTCTTCTTCTTCTTCTTTAACATCATCACCATCAACATGTTCTGCTTCTCCTTCTTCTTCTTCTCCTTTTTCTTCTTCTTCTTCTTCTTCTTCTTGTACTTCTCCTTCTTTTTCATCAATTTCTTGTTCTTCTTCTTCTTCGTCTTGTTCACCATCTTTTTCTTCTTGTTCACCTTCTTCTTCTTCACCTTTTTCTTCTTTTTCTTCTTCTTCTATCTCTTCTTCTTCTACTTCTTCTTCTTCTTCCTCCTCACCTTCTTCTTCTTCTTCTTCCTCTACTTCTTCTAATTCCTCTTCCTCTTCTTCGTCTTCATCTTCTTTTTCATCTTCTTAATCTTCTTCTTCTTCTTTCTCTTCTTCTTCTTCTTCCTCCTCTTCTTCCTCTTCTTCTTCTTCTTCTTTTTCTTCTTATTCTTCTTCTTCTACTTCTCCTTCTTCTTCTCTTTCTTATTCTTATTATTATTATTATTATTATTATTATTAATCATCTTCTTCTTCTTCTTTTTCTTCTACTTCTCCTTCTTCTTCTTCCACTACTACTACTTCGTCTACTTCTTCTTCTTCTTCTTTTTCCCCTTACATTTTTTTCTTATTCTTCTTCTTCATCTTTTTCTTCATCTTCTTCTTCCTCTTTCTTCTTCTTGTTGTTCTTCTTCTTCTTCTTCTTCTTGCACTTCTTCTTCTTCTTCTTATTCTTCTTCTTCATACTTCTTCAATTTCTTCTCCTTCAACTTCTTCTTCTTCTTCTTCTTCTTGATATTCTTCTTCTTCTACTACTTTTTCTTCTTCTTCTTCTTCTTCTGCTTCTACAACTTCTTCTTCTAGATCATCATCATCTTCTTCTTATTCTTCTGCATCTTCTTCTTCTTCTACTTCTTCTTTTTCATCTTCTTCTTCTACTACTTCAAAATAATCATCATCAAATCATCTTCTTCTTGTTCTTCTATTTCTCTTTCTCTATCTTCATCTTGTTCTTCTTGTTCTTCTTTTTTCTCTTCTTCTTCATTTTTTTGTCTCCTTTTTCTTGATCTCCTTCTTATTCTTCTCCTTCATCTCCTTTTTCTTCTTCTCCTAGTTCTTCTCATTCATTTCCTTCTTCAACTTCTCCTTTTTCTTCTTCTTCATCTTCTTCTTCTTCTTCTTCTTCTTCTACCTTTTCTTCTTCTTCTTCTTCTTCTTCTTCTTCTACTTCTTGTCCTTGCACTTCTTCTTTTTCTTCTACTTCTTCTTCTTCTTCATCTTCTTCTTCTTCTTCTTCTTCATCCTCTTCTTCTTCATCTCCTTCTTCCTCTTCAACTTCTTTTTCTTCTTCTAAATCTTTTTCTTCTTCTTCATCATCATCTTCTTCTTCATCTTAATCATTGTCATTTTCATCTTCTTCTTCTCCTACTTCTTCTTCTTCTTATTATTATTCTCCTTCTTGTCCTTGTTCTTTTTGTTCTTCTTCATGTTCTTCATCTTTTTCTTTTTTCTCTCCTTCTTCTTCTCCTTCTTTATATTCTTCTCCTTCTTCTCCCTCCTCTTCTTCTTTTTTTACTTCTTCTTGTTCATTTTCTTCTAATTCTCCTTCTCCATCTTAAACATATTCTTCTTTTTCTTCTTCTTTTACTTCTTTCTTCCTTCTTCTTCTTCTTCTACTACCACTACTACTACCACTACTGCAGCTTCTTCTTCTTCTTCTTCTTCTTCATCTTCTTCTTCTGTTTCTTCTTCTTCTTCTACTACTATTACTACTACTTCTTCTTCTTCTTCTTCTTCTTCTTCTTCTACTTCTTTTTCTTCTCCTTCTTCTTCTTCTTCTTCTTCTTCTTCTACTTCTTGTTCTTCTTCTTCTTCTTCTTCTTCTTCTTCTTCTTCTTCTTCTTCTTCTTCTTCTTCTTTTTCCTCTTCTTCTTCTTCTACTTCCTCTTCTTCTTCTTCTTCTTCTTCTTCTTCTTCTTCTACTTCTTTATCCCCTTCTTCTTCCTATTCTTCCACTTTTTCTTCTTCTTCTTTGTCTTCTTCTTCTTCTTCTTCGTCTTCTTCTTCTACTTCTTCGTCTACTTACTCCTCTTTCTTCTTCTCGCTCTTCTTCTTCTTCTGGATCTTTTTCTTCTTATTCATTTTCTTCTTCTTCTTTTCTACTAGTTTATCTCATTCTTCTTCTTCTTCTTCTTCTTCTCCATCTCCTTCTTCCTCTTACTTTCTCTTCTACCTCTCTTTCTTCTTCTCCTCCTTCTTCTTCTTCTTCTTCATCCACTTGTTCATCTTCTTCTTCTTCTTCTTACTCTTCTTCTTGTTCTTCTTCTACTTACTTCTTCTTTCCTTCTTCTTTTTCTTCTTCTTCTTCTTCTCCTCCTTTTCTTCATTATCTTTTACTTCTTCTTCTTCCTCCTCTTCTTCTTTTACTTCTTTTTCTTCTTTATCTTCTTCTTCTACTTCCTCCTCTTCTTCTTCTTCTTCCTCTTCTTCTTCTTCTTCTTTTCATCTTCTTCATCTTACTTCTTATTTTTCATCTTCTTCTGCCTCTTCGTTTTCTTCTTCTTCTTCTTCTTTTGCTTCCTTCTAGTCTTCTTCTTCTTCTCCTACTTCTTCTTCTTCTTCTTCTTCTCCTTCTTCTTCTTCCTCTTCTTCTTCAACGTCATCTCCTTCTTCTTCTTCTTCTTCTTCTTCTTCCCCCTCTCCCTTCTTCTTCTTTATCTTCTTCTTCTACTTCATCCCCTACTTCTTGTTCCTCTTCTTGTTCCTCATCTTCTTCCTCTTCTTCTTCTTTTCATCTTCTTCATCTGCTTCTTATTTTCATCAACTTCTTCCTCTTGTTATTCTTCGTCTTCTTCTTCTTTTGCATCCTCTGCGTCTTCTTCTTCTTCTCCTACTTCTTCTCCTTCTTCTTCTTCTTCGACTAGTACTACTTCTTTTCCTTCTTCTTCTTCTTCTTCTTCCTCTAATTCTACTTCTTCTACTACTACTTCTTCTTCTTCTTCTTCTCCTTCTTCTGGTTCTTCTTCTCAAAACTTTTTCCCGTTCTCCTTCTTCTTTTCACCTTATTCTTGTTCCTATTCCTCTTTTTCTTCTTCTTCTTCCTTTTTTTCTATTTCTTCTTCTTCCTCCTCTTCTTCTTCTTTCGCTACTTCCTCTTCATTTTCTTCTATTTCTTCTTCTTCATCATCTTCTTCTACTACTACTTCTTCTTCCTCCTCTTCATCTTCATCCTCTACTTCTTCTTCATCTTTTTCTTCTTCTTCTTGTTTTTCTTCTTTATCATCTTCTTTTACTTCTTCTTTTTCTTCTTCTTCTTCTTCTTCTTCTTCTTGTTCTTCTTCTACTTCATCATCATCATCTTCTTCTTTCGCTTCTTCATCTTCTCCTTCTTCTTCTTCTTCTTCTTCTTCTTTATCTTCCACTTCTTCTATTTCTTCTTTTTTTCTTCTTCTTCTTCTTCATTTTCTTCTTCTTCTTCTTCTTGTTCTCCTCCTCCTTCTCCTTCTTCTTCATCTTCGTCTTCTTCTTCTTCAACTTCTTCTTCTCCTCCTCCTTCTTTTTCTTCTTCTTCATCTTCTTCAACTTCTCCTTCTTCTTCTTCTTCTTCTTCTTCATCTTTTTCTTCCTCTCTTCTTCTTCTTCTTCTTCTTCCTCTTCTTCTTCTACTTCTTCAACTTCTTCTTCTTCTTCCTCTTCTTTTTCTTCTTCTTCTTCTTATCTTTTTCTTCTTCTTCTTCTTCTTATTCTTATCCTCCTTCTTCCTCTTCGTCATCAAAATTTTCTTCTTCTTCTTCTTCTTCTTCTTCTTCTTCTTCATCTTCTTCTTCTTCTACGCCTTCTTCATCTTCTTCTTTTCTCCTTCAACTTCTTCTACTTCTTCATGTTCTTCTTCACTTTCTTCTTCTTCACCTTCTTCTTCTTCTTCTTCCACCTCTTCTTCTTCTGCCTCTTCTTCTTCTCCTTCCTCTTCTTCTTCTTCTTCTTCTTCTCCTCCTCCTCCTCCTCCTCTTCCTTCTTCTTCTTCTGCTTCTTCTTCTTCTACTACTACTTCCTCTTCTTCTTCTTCTTCTCCTTCTTCCTCTTCTCCTTATTTTTCTCCTTCTTCTTCTCCTACATCTTTTTCTTCTCCTTCTTCTCCTTCATCATCATCATCATCTTCTTCTTCTTCTTCTTTTTTCTTCTTTTTCTTCATCATCTTCTTCTTCTTCTTCTTCTGCTTCTTCTAGCTCTTCATCTTCTTCTTCTTCTTCTTCATCTTCTTCTTCTTCTTCTTCATCTTCTTCTTCTACTTCTTCTTCTTCCCCATCTTTGCCTTCTTCTTCTTCTCCTCCTTCTTCTTCTCTATCTTCATGTTCTTCATCTTCTTCCTCTTCTTCTTCTTCTTCTTCTTCTTCTTCTTCTACTTCTTCTACTTTTCTTCTTCCTCTTCCTCCCCTTCTTCTTCTTCTTCTTCTTCTTCTTCTTCTTCTTCTTCTTCTTCTTCTCCTTCTTCTACTTCTTCTTCTTCCTCCCCTTACTTCTTCTACTTCTTCTTTAGCTTCTTCTTCCTAGTCCTCCTCTTCTTCAACTCCTTCTTCTTCTTATTTCTTTTCTTTTTCTTCATCTTCCTCTTACTTGTTCTTCTTCTTCTTCATATAATAATTATCATTATTATTGTTATTATTATTATTATTATTATTATTATTATTATTCTACTTCTTCTTCTTCTTCTTCTACCCCTTCTTTTTCTCTTTCCTCTCCTTCTTCTTCTTCCTCTTCTTTATTCTCTTCTCCTTATTCATCTTGTTCTTTTTCTCCTTCTTCTTCTTCTTCTTTTTCTTTTGCTCCTTATTATTATTATTATTATTATTATTATAATAATTATTATTATTATTATAATTATTATTATTATTCTTTTTGTTGTTCTTCTTCTTCTCCTCCCCCTCCTTTTCTTCTTCTTCTTGTTCTTCTTCTTCTTCTTCATTTTCTTCTTTCTCTTCTTCTGCTTTTTCTTTAACTTCTTCATCTTCTTCTTCTTATTCTTCATGTTCTTCTTCACCTTCTTCATCTTTTTTTCTTGTTCTTCTTCTTCTTCTAATTGTAATTTTCTTCTTCTTCTTCTTCTTCTACTTTTACTTCTACTTCTTCTCCTTAATCATCATCATCATGATCTTGTATTTCTTGTTCCTCTTCTTCTTCTTCTACCTCTTCTTCTTCTTTTTCTTCTTCATCTTCTTCATCTTCTTCTTCTCCTTCTTCTCCTTCTTCTTCTTCTTCTTCTTCCTCTTCTTCTTCTTCTTCTTCTTCCTCTTCTTCTTCTTCTTCTTCTTCGCCATCTTATTTTCACCTTCTTTCTCTTCTTATTATTCTTCTTATTCTCGTTCTTCTTATTCTTCTTCTTTTTCTTCTTCTTCACATTCTTCTTCTTCTTCTTCTTCATCTTCATCTTCTTCTCCTACTTCTTCTTCTTCTTCTTCTTATTATTATTATTATTCTTCTACTTCTTCTTTTTCGTCTTATTCTTCTTCTACTTCGTCCTCTTCTTCTTCTTCTTCTTCTTCCTCTTCTTCTTCTTCTTCTTCTTCTTCTTCTTCCTCTTCTTCTTCTTCTTCTTCTTTCTCTTCTTCTTCCTCTTCCTTTTCTTCTACATCTTTTTCTTCTTCTTCTTCTTTTTCCTCTTCTTCTTCTCCTTCTTCTTCCTCCTACTCTTCTTCTTCATCTTCTACTTCTTCATTTTCTTCTTCTTTTTCTTCATCATCTTCTTTTTATGTTCTTCTTTTACTTCTTCTTTTTTTCTTTTCCTTCTTCTTCTTCTACTTCTTGTTCTTCTTCTTCTTCAACATCGTCATCTTCTTCTTCCTCTTCCTCTTCTTCTTTTGTTATACTTCTGTTCTTGTTCTTCAACTTCTTCAACTTCTTCTTCTTCTTCTTATTCTTATTCTACTTCTTCTTCTTCTTCTTATTCTACTTCTTCTTCTTCTTCTCCTTCTTGTTGACCTTCTTCTTCTTCTCTTACTTCTTCTTCTTCCTCTTCCTCTTCTTCATCTTCTTCTTCTTCTCTTCTACTTCTTCTTCTACTACTTCTTCTTCTTCTACTTCTTTTTCTTCTTGTTCTTCTTCCTCTTCTTCTTTAGTTTCTTCTCCTTCTTCTTCTTACTCTTCTTTATTTTACTCTCCTTATTCTTCTTCTTCTTCTTCTTCTTCTTCTTTTTGTCCTTCTTCTTCATGTTGTTCTCCTTCTTCTACATCTTCTCCTACTTTTTCTTCTGCTTCTTCTTCTCCTTCTTCTTCTTCTTCTTCTTCTTCTTCATCTTCTTTTTCTTCTCTTTATTCTTTTTCTTCTTCTTCTTTTACTTCTTCTTCTTCTTCTTCTTCCTTTTCTTCTCCTTCTTCATCTTCTTCTTCTTTTCCATCTTCTTCTTGTTCTTCATCTCTTTCTTCTTCTTCTTTTTCCTCTTCTCAATCTTCCTCTCCTACTTCCTTTTCTCCTTCTTCTTCTTCTTCTCCTGCTCCTTCTTCTTCTACTTTTTCTTCTCCTTTTTCTTTGCCTTCTTCTTTTTCACCTCCTTTGTCTTCTTTTTATTCTTTTTTCTTCTTCTTCTTCTTCTTCTTCTTCTTCTTCTTTTTCTTGTTCCTCTTCTTCCTCTTCTTCTTCTTTTTCTTTATCTTCTTCATCTTCTTCTTCTTCTCCTCCTCCTCCTCCTCCTCCTCCTTCTTCTTCTTCTTCTCCTTCTTCTTTTTCTCATTTCTCTTTTTCTTCTTCTTCTTCTCCTCCTTCTTCTTCTTCTTCATCTTCTTTTTCTTCTTCTTCTTATTTCTGTTCTTCTTTTTTTTCCTCTTCTTCCCCTTACTTTTTTTTTCTTCTTCTTCTTTTTCTTGTTCTTGTTCTTCTTCTTCTTCTTCTTCTTCTTCCTCTTCTACTTCTTCTTCTTCTTCTTCTTCTTCTTCTTCTTATTCCTCTTCTTCCTCCTCTACTTCTTTTTTTTCAACTTCTTCTTCTTCTTTTTCTTTTGCTTCTTCTTCTTCTTCTTCTTCTTCATCTTCTTCTTCCTCTGACTTCTTATTCTTTGTTCCTCCTCTTCTTCTTCTTCCTCATCCTCCTCTTCTTGTTTT
>JAIUJO010001287.1:160000-175000 GCA_023846275.1 Vanilla planifolia
CTTCTCTTCTATTTCCTCCTCGTTTTCTCCTACATTTTCTTCTTCTTCTTCTTCTTCTTCCTCTTGTTCTTCTTCTCCTTCTTCTTCTCCTTCTTCTTCTCCTTCTTCTTCTTCATCTTCTTTTTCTTCTTCTTCTTCTGGTTCTTCTTCTTTTTGTTTCTTCTTCTTCTTCCCCTTACTTTTTTTCTCCTTCTTCTTCTTCTTGTTGTTCTTCTTCATCTTCTTCTTCTTCTTCCTCTTACTTCTTCTTCCACTTCTTCCTCTTCTTCGTTTTGTTATTCTTCTTCTTCTTCTTCTTCTTTTGCTTTTTCTTCTTCTTCTTCTTGTTCTTTTTCCTCCTCTTCTTCTAACATCTTCCTCTTTCTACCTCTTCTTCTTCATCCTCCTCCCTTCTTCTTCTTCTTTTTCTTCTTCTTTCACTTCTTCTTCCTTTTCTTTTTCTACTTCCCCTTTTTCTTTTTCTTCTTCATCTACTTCTTCTTCTTCTGCTACTTCTTCTTCCTCTTCTTCTTCATTTTCTACTTCTTCTTCCTTTTCTTCTTCTTATTCTTCTTCTTCTTAATTTTACTTCTTCTTCTTCTTCCTCTTCCTCTAGCATCTTCTTCTACTTCTCCTCCTTCTCCTTCTCCTCCTTCCCCTTCTCCTTCTTCTTTGTTAGACCCTTGTGTTTGATGAGTCAAGCATAAATGTTTATATTTCATATGGGCTTGTTCTAAACAAAATTATTAATATTCAATTAAGACAAGCCATGAACTTTAAATGCCTATAATAGTGGTCTTCAAGGCTCTTTGAGTTATGGCAAGCTTCATGGAAATTGAAGACATGTACTAAAGCTTTCATACTTGCTTTTCTTTTTATTTTTCTTAAAATTGATATGTCCAAATTTTGAGATGATGTGGCACACTAGTAGTATTAATATTTAAAAATGTTATAAAATTAATAATTATTGAATTTTGATTTTTGGGCCAAGCTTTATTAACAAAAAGTATAGACATTAGTATTTGATTTTTTAAAATTATTTAGGAATTAGTTTTCATGAATTTCTTTTCATAGTCATTTAGAAAACTTATAATACTATGGTAATATAAATTTTTTTTGGTACTTATATTAAATATTTTGGCACAAAAATTCCCACAAGGCACCCTAAAACAACGTTACTCTCAGGAATTTTCACTGTAGTATTGAGCGGGTCGACCCGACCCGACCACTGGCCCGTCCAGGCTTTTAGAAATTAAAAAAATAATAATAAATATAAAAAATTGGTAGGCTGACCCAGTAGGGGCGCCTATAGTCCAAACGTCAAACGGGGCACGACAATTTTAGGTCGCAGGCTACAACGGAATAGTGCAAGATCAAGTCAACCGGAACCAGGCGATGAAATCATGGTCAAGGAAGGGGGGAGCCAACCCCAAAGAGGCTCGAGAATAACAGGAAGTGAATTTGCTTTTAAGCGCAATGAAAAGGAATTTTTTGCAATGTGGGACTAAACTCCAACCTTACTATCAAAGAAATCAGAAGAATAAGCGCGATCGGACAGCTGAGATTATTCAGCCTAAAATGACATGCAGAAGAATCGAACCCAGGTTGCACGGATTTGCGCTAGGACGCGGAACCATTGAGGTAAACTGTTTTAATTTGAATTATGCCAGAACAAATTTTACTAATACATGCAGGGTAGTAAGCGCGCTGCTCAGATTAAGTCCGCCCAGATCGAACAGACGAGATTAATCTTAAACGATAAATTCGAGTTTCAATCCGTGCCGTCCGTGTTTGAGCCCGAATCGGACGGTCGTTGTTTTTCCTCCGTTACCCAAATGGCTAGTTGATTTTAAGAGCCGTTGGGAGTGACTTTAGAACTCAAAATTTAAGCTCTATAAATAGGGAAGAATGAAGAACTTCTAGAGGTTACATTTTTGCTAAGATCTCAAAGCTTTCAGATCACGACTTCGAGAAAAATCAACTGAATACGTTGCTTAAAATTTCATAAAGAGACAGTGGCAAAATGGAGTCCAAAACTAGAGGTTATTGCTTCAAAAATCTCTCAATCTCAATTCCTCTATTTTTTAGTCGTGTGTACCTCTTATTTCACTTAAAGTTATTTTAAGTTTTTTGCCAATTTTTGTATTCTCCTCTTTGGGGTAAGGGCATCCCGACATTGTGCAAAAGCCCAGGGTTTGAGTTAAGCCCGAAAAAACTCAAGTAGGTTCGGGATTAGCCGTAGGTAAAATCCCAAATAGGTTTGAGGTGAACCGTATGAAAAATCTCCATTGTAATTTGGTATTTTTAGTGTTGTTTTTTCCCAACACTTGTTAGGGGTGGATGTAGGCTCGATTTTGAGTCGAACCACACTAAAAATCTTGTGTGTTATATTTCTTCCTATTCACGCTTAACAGATTTATTTTTTAATTGAAACCTAAAATCGAAAATTTTATTTAGCACAATTCACCCCCCCCCCTTTTGTGGGATTTCCTTAAGCACAAAGAACTTCAATTGGTATCAGAGCGAGGAATCCCAATTTAAGTGAGTAACATCACGTGGGAGATCCGCTTGTGCTAAGAGAAGGTTTATTCATAATTTTTTTGTGGTTTTGAGATTTTTCGATTTATGGCTTCTTCTTTGGTTGAGATGAGTTCAACCTTGTGTGAAGGTTTTTCTTCAAATCAGCCTCCCTTATTTAAAGGAGAATTTTACTTGTATTGGAAGAATCATTTTAGAATTTTTATTCAATCTATTGATTTAGAATTATGGGAAGTTATGACTAAGCCTTATGAATTTCCTAGAAATTCCTCTACTAATGAAGTAAAGCCTTTTAGTGAGCTTAATGTTGAGCACAAAAGATTGGCGCAATTAAATGCTAGGGCATTGAACTATCTTCATTATGGAATTTCTCCTATTGAGTTTACCCAAATTATGAATTTGCATACGGCATTTGAGGTGTGGAAAAAATTCGAAGTAACTTATGAGGGCACCTCACAAGTGAAAGAGAAAAAAATTAACATCCTCACCCATGACTATGAACTTTTTAGAATAAATCCCGATGAGAGTATTAAAAGCATGTTTTTAAGGTTTAATGATATTACAAATGGCTTGGCAAATCTTGGGAGGGTATTCTCAAATGGTGACCTTGTAAGAAAAATTTTGAGAATCCTTCTAAAGGAATATGATCCCCTTGCAACGACTATTAAAGCAGCTAAAGATATCAACAAACTTTCATTGGTTGAACTCCTTGGGGAACCTCTCACTGTCGAAATAGAGATGTCAAGTAGACTTTTGGAAGAGGCTTCTACAAGCAAGCTAAAGCATGAAAGGAAGAAGGAAGAACCCTTGGCCTTCAAAGCCACCAAATGTGATTCATATTCTACTTCCACCTCTTCCACGGATTTAGAGGATGAGGTAAGTTTTCATGTTAATAGTTTAGCAAAAAATTTGGCAAAAAGTTTTCTTAATAGAAAATGAAAGAAGAAGAGCAATAAGGAAAGGAAGAGGCCACCAACTTGTTTTGAGTGTGGTCAAACCGGTCATATTAAACCGGAATGTCCAAAACTCAAGGAAAAGCATATGGAGGAAAAGAAGAAGAAGAAGAAGAAGAAGAGCTTGAAGAAAAAGAAAGCTTTCCAAGCTACATGGAGTGCCTCCGAAGATTCGGATGTTTCAAGCTCAAGTAGAGGAGAAGAAGGAATGATTTGTTTTATGGCAAATGAGGCATCTTCAACATCCTCAAGTGAAGAAGAAGAAGAAAATGAGGTAAGCTCTTGGACAAGAGATATTCTTGAAAGTAATTATATTAAAATTATGAATGCCTTAACTTTTTTAATGAGTGCTCATAAAAAATTAAAAAAGATTACAAAGAAAAAGTTGAATTGCTTGATTTTGTTATGAAAGAAGATGAAAAGAAAAAGATAGAAAATCAAAATTTATGTGATAAAAAGGCCTCTCTTATTACTAAAAATACTTCTTTAAAGCATGATATTTGTGTTTTGAAAGAAAAAATACAATTTTTTGAGCATGCTAAAATAATAAAAACTTCACATACTTCTCATGCTTCACATGTTTATTACTCTTCACATAACTTCAATTTTGAAAAACCTAAATACTTAAGCATGCCTAGGCCATCAAATATTGTTTGTTTTTATTGTTGTAAACATGGACATACTTTGAAAGATTGCTTTTTTAGGAGAAACATGTATGCACATAAACAAAATTTTAGATGGATTATTAAGAATGAGAATGTGAAAGCTCCATTTAGTGCTCAACCCAAGTTTGCTTGGGTTCCCAAGAGTAGAACTTAGAATACTAGAAGAAAAGGTCTCCAAAATATTTGGAGACATTCTAGGATAGGTTTAGAATACTTAAAAAACTTAAATTGATGATTTCATTAAGTGGTATACTTCTAATTTAAATTTTATACCTTATACAGTCAAAACCAAGAAGAAAATCAAAATTCGCATCTTGGGTATTGGATAGTGGATGTTCAAGACACATGACTGGAGACAAAAGTAAGTTCAAATCATTGAGATCATGTCCAAATAGAAAGGTGACTCTAGGGGACAACACAAAGAAAAGAATCATTTGAATTGGAGATGTAGGTACAACAAACTTTATCCTTTCAAATGTATTTTTAGTAGACGGTTAAGAATTTAATTTAATTAGCATTAGTCAACTTTGTGATAATGGCTTTGATATTATTTTTAATACAAAAGTATGCAAAATCATGAAAGATAATCTTGAATTACTTGTAGGAAAAAGAAAATGTGATACATATGTAATTAGTTTTGAACAATTAGAAGCTAGTGGTTTGGAATGCTTAATGACCCAATCTAATGAAAACTCACTATGGCATAGAAGATTAGGCCATGTGGGATACTCCACCTTGAAGACGATTACAAAGTTAGATGTAGTTAGAGGGCTTCCCAAACCAAGTAAATCAAGCTGGGAGTTGTGTGAATCTTGTTAAAAAGGGAAACAAGTCAAATCTTCTTTCAAATCTCAAAATGAATTAACAAGTAGACCTTTAAAAAAATTTATTTAGATCTTTTTGGTCCAATACAACCTTTGAGTTTAGGAGGAAAACAATATGGATTTGTTATAGTTGATGATTTTTCTAGGTGTACTTGGGTGATTTTTCTTAGACATAAACATGAAGCATTTAAGAAATTTGAAGACTTGATTAGAGAGTTAGAAAGACAACATAGTCTAAAATTAGTTTGTATACAAAGTGATAATGGGAGTGAGTTTAAGAATGAGTATTTTAGTGAGTTTTGTAAAGAAAAAGGAATCAAACACCAATTCACATGCCCATACACACCACAACAAAATGGTGTTGTAGACAGGAAGAATAGAACATTAGTCGAGATGAGTAGAACCATGTTAGTCGAATATAGCTTACCCATATATTTTTGGGCTGAAGCTATTAGCACAGCATGTTACATTATAAATAAGGTTAACTTGAGACCAAAGTTGAAGAAAACCCCTTATGAATTGCTTAGGAAGAAAAAACTGGATCTTAGTTATTTTCATGTTTTTGGTTGTAAGTGCACTATTCTTAAGAATGAGAGAGCAAATTTAGGAAAGTTTGATGACAAAGCAAGTGTAGGAATCTTTTTAGGGTATTCATCAATTAGAAAAGCATATAGAGTTTCTAATCTAGAATCTCATAAGGTAGAGGAAACAATGTATGTTGTGTTTGATGAGACAATCCAACTAGTTAGTGAGAAGCATTTAGAAGATGAAATAAAATTAGTTAAGAATTTAGATTTGAATAAAAATGACGAAAAAATAGAAAATCTATGGGTAGAAAAAGAAAAAGAAAGCAATTTACCTAAAGGATAGAAATTTGCAAACTCACATCCAAAGGATTTGATCATTGGAGATGTGAACCAAGGAGTGAAGACTAGAGCCTCAATTAGAGATATAGATCATAGTGCCTTTGTATCACTTTTTAAACCTAGTTCTATAGAAGAAGCTCTTAGGGATGATTATTGGGTTCAAGCCATGAATGAAGAGTTAGACCAATTTGAAAGAAATCATGTTTGGGAGTTAGTACCAAGACCTAGTGATCAACAAGTCATTGGTACTAAATGGGTCTATAAAAATAAATTAGATGAAAATGGTGTAATAATTAGGAATAAGGCTAGACTTGCTGCTAAGGGATATAATCAAATAGAAGGTATTGATTTTGAGGATTCATTTGCACCTGTAGCTAAGTTAGAAGCAATTAGATTACTTTTAGCATATTCATGTTATAAGAATTTTAGATTGTTTCAAATGGATGTAAAAAGTGCTTTCTTAAATGGAATAATAGAAGAAGATGTGTTTGTAAAACAACCACCAGGTTTTGAAAATCATACACAAGCTAATTATGTCTACAAGCTTAAGAAATCTCTTTACGGCCTTAAGCAAGCTCGACGTGAATGGTACCATAGGTTGAGTAATTATCTAGTAGAAAGTGGTTTTAGAAAAGGTAAATCAGATACTACATTATTTCTAAAGTCATTAGGAGATGATTTATTAATTGTTCAAATTTATGTTGATGATATTATTTTTGGTAGTACAAAAGAAGAAATGTGTAGAGAATTTGGAGACCTTATGGCAAAGGAATTTGAAATGAGCATGATGGGTGAGCTAATGTTTTTCTTAGGATTACAAATAAGACAACTAAAAGATGGTATTTTTATTTCTCAAACCAAATATTTGAAACAAATGTTTAAAAAATATGGTTATGAAAACATGAAACCTAGAAAAGTTCCCATGAATTAATCTATTCACTTAGACCTAGATGAACAAGGGAAAAACATAGACCAAAAACTTTATAGAGGACTTACAGGATCTTTATTATACCTTACAGCTAGTAGGTCCGACATTCTATTTAGTGTTGGATTATGTGCTAGGTTCCAAGCAAACCCAAAGGAAAGTCACTTAAAAGCTGTTAAAGCAACCTTCCAATATTTTAAGGGAACTATGACTCTAGGAATATGGTATCATAGAAATGACCTTTCTTGTGAACTCATTGGCTATACAGATTCAAATTTTGGAGGATCTAGAGTGGATAGGAAGAGCACATCATGGACATGTCAATTCTTGGGACATTGTCTTGTTTCATGGTCAAGCAAAAAACAAAATTGTATAGCCTTGTCAACAACAGAAGCTGAATATGTTGCAGCTGGAAGTTATGTTGCTCAAGTACTTAGTTAAGACAATAACTTCAAGACTATGGTTTAGAAGTCACACATATACCTATTAGAATTGATAATACTAGTGCATTAGCATTAGCCAAGAATCAAGTTCATCATTCTAGGACCAAACACATAGATGTTAGATGTCACTTTATTAGAGACCAAGTGGCCAAAGGATTAATAGAATTAGAGTATGTTCCTACTAAGCTTGAATTGGCTGACATTTTTACCAAACCCTTACCAACGGAGCAATTTCAAATATTAAGAGAACAATTAGGAATTTTAGACATTGCTCACTCCCTTTTGATGGTGTCAAAGGGGGAGAATAGTTATGAGTTAGAGAGAGCATAAAGATAAGGGGAGCATGATAATTATTAATCTCCTCTTTAAGATTTTTCTTCTTAAAAGTTTATTTTTATTCATTTTATCATTTTTTATAGATTTAAAAAATTTATGTCTTACCATCTTTAAAAGTGGGAGATTGTTACACCCTTGTGTTTGATGAGTCAAGCATAAATGTTTATATTTCATATGGGCTTGTTCTAAACAAAATTGTTAATATTCAATTAAGACAAGCCATGAACTTTAAATGCCTAAAATAGTGGTCTTCAAGGCTCTTGGAGTCATGGCAAGTTTCAAGGAAATTGAAGACATGTACTAAAGCCTTCATACTTGATTTTCTTTTTATTTTTCTTAAATTTGATATGTCCAAATTTTGAGATGATGTGGCACACTAGTAGTATTAATATTTAAAAATGTTATAAAATTAATAATTATTGAATTTTGATTTTTGGGCCAAGCTTTATTGACAAAAAGTATAGACATTAGTATTTTATTTTTTAAAATTATTTAGGAATTAGTTTTCATGAATTTCTTTTCATAGTCATTTAGAAAACTTATAATACAATGGTAATATAAAATTTTTTTGTTACACTTATATTAAATATTTTGGCACAAAAATTACCACAAAACACCCTAAAACAATGTTACTCACGGGAATTTTCACTGTAGCATTGGGCGGGTCGACCCCACCCGACCACTGGCCCGTCTAGGCTTTTAGAAATTAAAAAAAATCATAATAAATATCAAAAATTGGTGGGCTGACCTGGTAGGGGTGCCCATAGTCCAAACGCTGAATGGAGCACGGTAATTTCAGGTCGCAGGCGACGACGGAACAGTGCAAGATCAAGTCAACCCGAACTAGGTGATGAAATCCTGGTCAAGGAAGGGGGAGCCAACCCCAAAGAGGCTCGAGAATAACATGAAGCAAATTAGCTTTAAAGCACAATGGCAAGGAATTTTCCACGATGTGGGACTAAACTCCAACCTTACTATCAAAGAAATCTGAAGAACAAGCGCGATTGGACGGCTGAGATTATTCAGCCTAAAATGACATGTAGAAGAATCAAACCCAGGTTGCGCGGATTTGTGCCAAGACACGGAACCATTGAGGTAAACTGTTTTAATTTGAATTATGCCAGAACAAATTTTACTAATACATGCAGGGTCGTATGCACGCTGCTCAGATCAAGTCCGCCCAGATTGAACGGACGGGATCAATCTCAAACGGTAAATTCGAGATTCAATCCGTGTCGTCCGTGTTTGGGCCCGAATCGGACGGTAGCTGTTTTCCGTCTATTACCCAAACGGCTAGTTGATTTTAAGAGCCGTTGGGAGTGATTTTAGAGCTCAAAATTTAAGCTCTATAAATAGGGAAGAATGAAGAACTTCTAGAGGTTACATTTTTGCTAAGATCTCAAAGCTTTCAGATCATGACTTCGAGAAAAATCAACTGAATACGTTGCTTCAAATTTCATAAAGAGAAAGTGGCAAAAAGGAGTCCGAAACTAGAGGTTATTGCTTCAAAAATCTCTCAATCTCTATTCCTCTATTTTTTGGTCGTGTGTGCCTCTTATTTCACTTAAAGTTATTTTAAGTTTTTTGCCAATTTTTGTATTCTCCTCTTTGGAGTAAGGGCATCCCGGCATTGTACAAAAGCCCCGGGTTTGAGTTAAGCCCGAAAAAACTCAAGTAGGTTCAGGATTAGCCGTAGGTAAAATCCCAAATAGGTTTGAGGTGAACCGTACGAAAAACCTTTATTGTAATTTGGTATGTTTACTGTTGTTTTTTCCCAACACCGGTTGGGGGTGGATTTAGGCTCGATTTTTAGTTGAACCACCTTAAAAATCTTGTGTGTTATATTTCTTCCGATTCGCGCATAACAGATTTATTTTTTAATTGAAACCTAAAATCGAAAATTTTATTGACCAAACTTCACCCCCCCCCCCTACCCCGCCTCTTGTGGGATTTCCTTAAGCACAAAGAACTTCATTCTTCACCTTCTTCTTCTCCTTCTTCTCCTTCTCCTTCTCTTTCTTCTTCTCCTTCTCCTTCTTCTTCTCCTTCTTCTCCTTCTTCTCCTTCTTCTTCTTCTTCTTCTCCTCCTTCTCCTTTTTCTTCTTCTTCTTCTTCTTCTTCTTCCTCTTCCTCCAACATCTTCTTCTTTGTTCTTCCTCTACTTCTTCTTCCTCCTCCACTTCTTCTTTTTCTTCTTCTTCTTTCTCTTCTTCTTCCTTGTCTTTTTCTTCTTCCCTTTTTTTCATTTTTTCTTCTTCTACTTCATCTTCTTCTACTACTTCTTCTTCGTCTTCTTCTTCATCTTCTACTTCTTCATTTTCTTTTTTTTCATCATCTTCTTCATCTTCTTTTTCATCATATTCTTTTTCATCATCTTCTTTTACTTCTTTATCTTCTTCTTCTTCTTCTTCTTCTTCTTCTTTTCCTTCTTCTTCTTCTTCTTCTTCTTCATCATCTTCTTCTTCCACTTCTTCTTCTTATTCTTCTTCTTCTTCGTATTCTTTTTGTTCTTCTTCTTTTTCTTCTTCTTGTTCTTCTTGTTGTTCTTCTTCTATTACCTCTTCCTCTTCTTTTTCCTCGTCCTCTTCTTCTTCTTCTTCTTCTTCTTCTTCTTCCTCTTCGTCTTCTTCTTCTTCTTCTTCTTTCTCTTCTTCTTCCTCCTTTTCTCCTACATGTTCTTCTTCTTCTTCTTCTTCTTCTTCTTCTTCTTCCCCTTGTTCTTCTTCTCCTTCTTCTTCTTCTCCTTCTTCTTCTTCTTCATTTCTCTTTCTTCTTCTTCTTATTCTGGTTCTTCTTCTTTTTGTTTCTTCTTCTTCTTCCCTTTAATTTTTTTTCTCCTTATTCTTCTTCTTCTTGTTCTTCTTCATCTTCTTCCTCTTACTTCTTCTTCCACTTCTTCCTCTTCTTCTTTTTGTTATTCTTCTTCTTCTTCTTCTTCTTCTTCTCCTCCTTTTCCTTCTTCTTCTTCTTCTTCTTCTTCTTCCTCTTCTTCTGATGTCTTCCCCTTTGTTCTACCTCTTCTTCTTCTTTCTCCTCTTCTTCTTCTTTTTCTTCTTCTTTATCTTCTTCTTCCTTTTCTTTTTCTTCTTCCCCTTTTTATTTTTTTTCTCAATCTACTTCTTCTTCTTCTATTATTTCTTCCTCCTCTTCTTCTTCATCTTCTACTTCTTCCTTTTCTTCTTCTTCTTCTACTCTTTCCTCTTACTTCTTCTTCTTCTTCCACTTCTTCCTCTTCTTCTTCTTCGTGTTATTCATCTTCTTCTTCTTCTTTTTCTTCTTCTTCTTCTTCTTTTGCTTCTTCTTCTTCTTCTTCTTCTTCTTCCTCTTCCTCTGACATCTTCTTCTTTGTTCTTCCTCTACTTCTTCTTCCTCCTCCTCCTCTTCTTCTACTTTTTCTTCTTGTTCTTTCTCTTCTTCTTCCTTTTCTTTTTCTTCTTCCCCTTTTTTCTTTTTCTTGTTCTTCTACTACTTCTTCCTTCTCTTCTTCTTCATCTTCTACTTCTTCATTTTCTTCTTCTTCATCTTCTTTTACTTCTTCCATTTCTTCTTCTTCTTCTTCTTTTCCTTCTTCTTCTTCTTCTCCTTCTTCATCGTCTTCTTCTTTCACTTCTTCTTCTTCTTCTTATTGTTTTACTTCTTCTTCTTCTTCTTCTCCTTCTTCTTGTTCTTCCTATTCTTGTCCTTCTTCTTCTTCTTCTATTACTTCTTTTTCTTCTACTTCTTCTTCTTCTTCTTCTTCTTCTTCTCTTCTTCTTCATCTTCTTCTTCTACTTCTTCTTCTTCTGCTTCTTCTTCTTTTATTGTTCTTCTTCTTTTTCTTCTCCTTCTTATTCTTCTTCTACTACTATTACTTCTTCTACTTCTCTTTCTTCTTCTTCTCCTTCTTCATCTACATCTTCTCCTAGTTCTTTTACTGCTTGTTCTTCTCCTACTTATTCTTCTTCTCCTCCTTTTTCTTATTCTTCTTCTTCTTCTTCTCCCTCTTCTTCTTCTTCTTCTTCTTCTCTTTCTTCTTCTTCCACCTGTTCTCCATCTTCTTCTCCTACTTCTTATTCTTCCTTTTCTTCTTCTTCTTCTTCCACTTACTTCTTTTACTTCTTTATCTTCTTCTTCTTCTTCTTCTTCTTCTTCTTCATCATCTCCTTCTTTCACTTCTTCTTCTTATTCTTCTTCTTCTTCTTCTTCTTCCTATTCTTTTTGTTCTCCTTCTTTTTCTTCTTCTTCTTGTTGTTCTTCTTCTATTACCTCCTCCTCTTCTTTTTCCTCTTCCTCTTCATCTTCTCTTCTTCTTCTTCCTCTTCATCTTCTTCTTTTTCTTCTTCTTTCTCTTCTTCTTCCTCCTTTTCTCCTACATTTTCTTCTTCTTCCTCTTCTTCTTCTTCTTCTTCTCCTTGTTCTTCTTCTCCTTCTTCTTCTTCTCCTTCTTCTTCTTCTTCATCTTCTTTTTCTTCTTCTTCTTATTCTGGTTCTTCTTCTTCTTGTTTCTTCTTCTTCTTCCCCTTAATTTTTTTCTCCTTCTTCTTATTCTTCTTCATCTTCTTCTTCCTCTTCCTCTTACTTCTTCTTCTTCCACTTCTACCTCTTCTTCTTTTTGTTATTCTTCTTCGTCTTCTTCTTCTTCTTCTCCTTCTTTTGCTTCTTCTTCTTCTTCTTCTTCTTCCTCTTCTTCTGACATCTTCCTCTTTATTCTACCTATTCTTCTTCTTCCTCCTCCTCTTCTTCTACTTCTTTTTCTTCTTCTTCTTTCTCTTCTTCTTCCTTTTCTTTTTCTTCTTCCCATTTTTCTTTTTCTTCTTCATCTACTTCTTCTTCTTCTACTACTTCTTCCTCTTCTTCTACATCTTCTACTTCTTCTTCCTTTTCTTCTTCTTCTTCTTCTCTTTCCTCTTACTTCTTCTTCCACTTCTACCTCTTCTTCTTCTTGTTTTTATTCTTCTTCTTCTTCTTCTTTTTCTTCTTTTTTTTCTTCTTTTGCTTCTTCTTCTTCTTCTTCTTCCTCTTCCTCTCACATCTTCTTCTTTGTTCTTTTTCTACTTCTTCTTCCTCCTCCTCTGCTTCTACTTTTTCTTCTTCTTCTTTCTCTTCTTCTTCTTTCTCTTCTTCTTCCTTTTCTTTTTCTTCTTCCCCTTTTTTCTTTTTCTTGTTCTTCTACTTCATCTTCTTCTACTACTTCTTCCTTCTCTTCTTCTTCATCTTCTTCTTCTTCATTTTCTTCTTCTTTTTCATCTTCTTCATCTTCTTTTTCATCATCTTCTTTTAATTCTTCTTTTTCTTCTTCTTCTTCTTCTTCTTTTCCTTCTTCTTCTTCTTCTCCTTCTTCATCATCTTCTTCTTCCACTTCTTCTTCTTCTTCTTATTATTTTACTTCTTCTTCTTCTTCTTCTTCTCCTTCTTCTTCTTCTTGTTCTTCCTATTCTTGTCCTTCTTCTTCTTCTATTACTTCTTTTTCTTCTACTTCTTCTTCTTCTTCTTCTTCTTCTTCTTCTCTTCTTCTTCATCTTCTTCTTCTACTTCTTCTTCGTCTGCTTCTTCTTCTTTTTGTTGTTCTTCTTTTTCTTCTCCTTCTTATTCTTCTTCTACTGCTATTACTTCTTCTACTTCTCTTTCTTCTTCTTCTCCTTCTTCATCTACTTCTTCTCCTAGTTCTTTTACTGCTTGTTCTTCTCCTACTTCTTCTTATTCTTCTTCTTCTCCCTCCTCTTCTTCTTCTTCTTCTTCTTCTCTTTCTTCTTCTTCTTCCACCTCTTCTCCATCTTCTTCTCCTACTTCTTATTCTTCTTTTTCTGCTTCTTCTTCTTCCTCTTACTTCTTCTTCTTCTTCTTTTTCTTCTTCTTCTTCTTCTTCTTGTTCTTCTTCTCCATCTTCTTCTCCTTCTTCTTATTCTTCTTTTTCTCCTTCTACTTCTTCTTGCTGTCCTTCTTCTCTTCTTCATCAGGTTATTCTTGTTCTGCTTCTTATTCTTCTTCTTGTTCATCTTTTATTTTTCTCCTCCTCCTTCTTCTCCTCCTCCTTCTCCTTCTTCTTTTTCTTCGTCTTATTCTTCTTCATCTTCTTCTTCTTCTTCCTCCTCCTCCTGCTCTTCTTCTTCTTCTTCACTCTTCTTCCTTATTCTTCTTCTTATTATTATTCTTCTTCCTCTTCTTCGTCCTTTCTTTCTCTTCTTCTACCATTTCATTCTTCTTCCTTCTTCTTCTTCTTCTTCTTCTCCTTCTCCTTCTTCTTCTTCGCCTTCTTCTTTTTCACCTTCTTCTTCTTCTTCTTATTCTTCTTATACTTCTTCTTCATCGTCACGTTCTTCTTCTTCTTCTTCTTCTTCTTCTTGTTCCAATTCCTCTTTTTCTTTTTCCTCTTCTCCTCCTCCTCCTTCCCCTCCTTCTTCTTCTTCTCCTCCTACTTCTTCTTCTCCTTCTTCTCTTTCTCCTTCTTTTACTTCTTCTCCAACTTCTTCTTCTCCTTTGTCTTCTTCATCATCTACTTCTTTTTCTACATCTTATTCTTGTTCTTCTTCTTCTTTTTCTTCCACTTACTTTTTCTTCTACTTCTTCGTCTTCTTCTTCATCTTCCTCCTCCTCTTCTTCTTCTTCTTCTCTTCCTTTTCTTCTTCTTTCTCTTCTTTTTTTTCTTCTTCCATTTCTTTTTCTTCTTCTTCTTCTTCTTGTTCTTCTTTTTCTTCTTCTTCTTCTTCGTCTTGCTTCTTCTTCTTCTTCTTCCTCTTCTTCTTCTTCCTCTTCTTCTTCTTCCTCTTCTTCTTCTTCCTCTTCTTCATCCTTTTCTTTTTCTTCTTCTTCTTCTTCTTCTTTCTCTTCCTCTTCCTCTTCTATTTCTTCTTCCGCTTATTCCTATTATTCTTCTTCTTCTACTTCTTCTTCCTGCTCTTCTTCATCTTCTACATCTTCTTTGTTTTCTTCTTCTTCTTCTTCTTATTTTTCATCTCCTTTTTTATATTATTCTTTTACTTCTTCTTTTTCTTTTTCTTCTTCTATACCTTCTTCTTCTTCTTTCCCTTCTTCTTCTTCTTCTTCTTCTTCTTCTTCTTCCTCTTTTCCTTCTTCTTTTACTTCTCCTTCTACTTCTTTTTCTTCTTCACCTTCTTCTTCTTCTTCATCTTCATCTTCTTCTTCTTCTTGTTACTCTTCTTCCTCATCATCATCATCTTCTTCTTCTTCTTCTTCACCTCCTTCTTCTTCTCTTACTTCTTCTTCTTCTGCATGTTCCTCTTCTTCTCTTGTTCTTCTTCTTCTTCTTCTTCTTCTTCTTCTTCTTCCTCTTCTTCTTCTTCCTCTTCCTTTTCTTCTTAATCGTCTCCTTCTTCTTCTTCTTCTTCTTCATTTTCGTCTTCTTCTCCTGCTACTTCTTCTTCTACATCTTCTTCTACTACTTCAACTTCTTTTTCCTCTTCTTCTTCTTCGTCTTCTTCATTTTCTTCTTCTTCTTCACTTTCTTCTTCTTCACGTTCTTGTTCTACTTCTT
>JAIUJO010001287.1:187500-195000 GCA_023846275.1 Vanilla planifolia
TTCTTCAAATTCCTTTTTTTTCTTCTTTTTCTTCTGTTGTTCTTGTTCTTCTTCTTCTTCTTCTTCATCTTTTTCATCATCATCATCATCTTCTTCTTCTTCTTCTTCGTCGTCTTTTTATTTGTCATCTTCTTCTTCTTCTACTACTACTACCACTACTTCTTATTCCATCATCATCTTCTTCTTCCCTCTTCTCTTCTTCTTCGTCTTCATCCTCTCCTCTTCTCTCTTCCTCTTCTTCCTTCTTCTTCTTCTTCTTCTTTCTTATCCTCCCCTCCTCCACCTCCTTTTCCTCCTCTTTCTTTTTCTTCACGTTCTCCTTCTTCTTCTTTTCTTTCTTCATCTTCACCTTCTCCTTCTTCGTTTTCTTTTTCTTCTTCTTCTTCTTCTTGCTCTCCTTCTTCTTGCTCAACTTCTCTTTCTTTTTCTTTCCCTTCTTTTCTTCTTCTTGCTCTTATTTTTCTTGTTCTTCATCTTCTTCTTCTTCTTCTTTTTGCTCTTATTCTTCTCGAACTTGTTTTCTTCTTCTTCTTCTTCTCTACTACTTCTTCTTTTCTTCTTCTTCTTCTTCTTCTTCTTCTTCTACTTCTTCTTCTTCTTCTACTTCTTCTACTTCTTCTTCTTCTTCTTCCTCTTCTTCTCTTCTTCTTCTTCCATTCCTCTTCTTCTTCTCTTTCTTCTCCTTCTCCATCTTCAACTTCTTCCTCTACTACTCCTTCTTATTCTCATTCTTCTACTTCTTCTTCTACTCCTCCTATTTCTTCTTCTTCTTCTTCTTCTCCTTCTTGTTCTTGTTTTTCTAATTTTTCTTCTTCTCCTTCTCCTTCTTCTTCATATCCTTCTTTTTGTTCTTCCTCTTCTCCTTCTTCTTCCCATTCACCTCCTTTTTCTTCTTTTTTTCTTCTTCTTCTTCTTCATTCTTCTTCCCCTTCTTCTTCTTCCACTTCTTCTTCTTTTCCATCTTCTCCTTCTTCTTCATCTCCTTTTCTTCTTCTCCTTCTTCTTCTTCTTCTTCACCCACATCTGCTACTCCTTCTGGTTCTTCTTCTCGTCCTTTTGCATCTCTTTCTTCTTCTTCTTCTCTTTCTTCTTCTTCACCTTCTCCTTATTCTCCTTCTTCTTCTTCTCCCTCTTCTTGCTCTTCTACTTCTTATTCTTCTTCTTCTTCTCCTTCCACTTCTTCATCTTCTCCTTCTTCTTCTTCCCCTTCTTTTTCTTAATCTTGTTCTTCTTTTTCTTCATCTACTTCTTCTTCTTCTTCTTCATCTCTCTCCTCCTTCTTCTCTTTCTTCTCCATCAACTTGTTTATCTTCTCCTTCTTTTTCTTCTTCTTCTCCTTCCTTTTCTTCTTCTTCTTCATCATCATCATCTTCTTCTTCTTCTTCTTCGTCTCTTTCTTCTTCTTCTTTTTCATCTCCTTCTTCTTCTTCTCCTTCTCCTTCTTCCTCTCCTTCTTTTCTTTCTCCTTCCCCTTCTTCTTCTTCTACTTATTCTTCTTCTCCTTCTTCTATTTTGTCTTCTTCTACTTCTTCTACTCTTTCTTCTTCTTCTTCTTCTCCTTCTTCTTCTTCCTCCTCTTTTTCTTCTTTTTCTTCTTCTTATTCTACGTATGCTTCTTCTTCTCCTTCTTCTTGTTCAACTTCTTCTTCATCCTCTTCTACTCCTCTCCTTCTTTGACTCTTCTTCTCTCTTCTCGTTCTTCTTATTTGTTTCTTCACCTTCTCCTTCTTCTTCTTCTTATCCTACATCTTCTTCTCTTCCTCTTACTTCTCCTTCTTCTTCTTTTCCTTCTACTTCTTTTTCTTCTTCTTCTTCAGTTTCTCCTTCTTCCCCTTCTCCTTCTTCTCCATCTTCTTGTTCTCCTTTTCTCCTACATCTTCTTCTTCTTCATCTTCTTCTCCTTCTTCTTATTTTTCTTCTCCTTCTTCTTGTCCCTTCTATTTCTTCTTCTTCTTCTTCTTCTTCTTCTTCACTCTTCTTCTTCTTTTTCTTCTTCTTTATCATCCTCAGTAACACCATCATCATCATCATCATCTTCTTCATCTTCTTCTTCTTCTTCTCTTCTTCTTAATTATCTTTTTCATCATCTTCTTCTTCTTCTACTTCTACTTCTTCTTTTTCTTCTTTCTCAATGTTCTTCTTCATCTTCTTCTTCTTCTTTTCTTCATGTTCTTCTACTTCTTCTTCTTCTTCTTCTTCGTGTTTGTCTTCTTCTTCTTCTTCGTGTTTGTCTTCTTCTTATACTACCTCTTCCACTTCTTCTTCATCATCTTCTTCTTCTTCTTCTTCTTTATCTTCTTCTTCTTCTTCTTCATGTCCTTCTTCTACACCCACCTCGTTCTCCTTCTTCTCCTACTTCTACTTCTCCATATTTTTCTCCTTTTTCTTCTTTTCCTCCTTCATCTTCTTCTTCATCATCATCTTCTTCTTCTTCTTATTCTTCTTCTTCTTCTTCTTTTATTCCTCTTCTTCCTCCCCTTGCTTTTTCTTCTTCTTCTTCTACTACTACCTCCTCTCCTTTTTGTTCTTCTTCCTTTTCCTCTACCTCTTTCATCTTCTTCTTCTTCTTCTTCTTCTTCCTCTTCCTCTTGCTTCATCTTCTTCTTCCTATTCTTCTTCTTCTCCTTCTTCTTCTTTGGCTTTTTTTTCTTCTACTTCTTTTGATTATTCTTATTCTTCTTCTTCTTCTAGTTCTTCTTCTTGCACTTCTTCATCTTCAACTTCTTTTTCGTTTTCTTCTTCTCCTTCTTATTCATCTTCTTCTTCTTCTTCTCCTTCCTGTTCTTCATATTTCTTTCTTATTGCTACTTCTTCTTAATATTCTTCTCCTTCTTCTCCTTCTTCTTCCCCTTCTTCTTCTTCTTCTTCTTTTTCTTCTCCTTCTCCTTCATCTTCTTCACCTTCTTCTTCAAATTCTTCTTTTCTTCTTCTTCTTCTTGTTCTTGTACTTCTTCTTCTTCTTCTTCTTCTTCTTCATCAGCATCATCATCTTCTTCTTCTTCTTTTATTTGTCATCATCTTCTCTTCTTCTTCTTCTTCTTCTACTACTATTACTTCTTCTTATTCATCATCATCTTCTTCTTCCTCTTCTACTTCTTCTTCTTCTTCTTCTTCTTCCTCTTGCTCCTTCCTCTTCTTCCTTCTTCTTCTTCTTCTTCTTCTTATCCTCCCCCTGCTCCACCCTCCTTTTCCTCCTCTTTCTTATTCTTCACGTTCTCCTTCTTCTTCTTTTCTTTCTTCTTCTTCACCTTCTCCTTCCTTTTCTTCTTCTTCTTCTTCTTCTTCTTCTTCTTCTTTATCTTCTTCTTGCTCTCCTTCCTCTTGTTCAACTACTCTTTCTTCTTCTTCCCCTACTTTTCTTCTTCTTGCTCTTATTTTTCTTCTTCTTCATCTTCTTCTTCTTCTTCCTTCTTGCTCTTCTTCTTATTCTTATTCTTATTCTTCTTCTACTTGTTCTTCTTCTTCTTCTTCTTCTACTTCTTCTTCTTTTTCATCTTCTTCTTCTTCTTCTTCTTCTTCTGCTTCTTCTACTTCTTCTTCTTCTTCCTCTTCTTCTTCTTCTTCTTCTTCATCTCTTCCTCTTCTTCTTCTCTTTCTTCTCCTTCTCCATCTTGGACTTCTTCCTCTACTACTCCTTATTCTTCTTCTTCTTCTTCTTCATTTCCTCCTCCTCCTCCTCTTTCTTCTTCTTCTTCTTCTTCTTCTCCTTCTTCTTCTTGTTTTTCTTATTTTTTTCTTCTCCTTCTCCTTATTCTTAATATCCTTCTTTCAGTTCTTCCTCTTCTCCTTCTTCTCCTCCATCTCCTTTTTCTCCTTTTTCTTCTTCTTCTTCTTCTTCTTCTTCATTCTTCTTCCCCTTCTTCTTCTTCCACTTCTTCTCCTTTTCAATCTCCTCCTTCTTAATCTCCTTTTTCTTCTTCTCTTTCTTCTTCTTCTTCTTCACCCACATCTGCTACTCCTTCTGGTTCTTCTTCTCATCCTTCTACTTCTCTTTCTTCTTCTTCTTCTCTGTCTACTTTTCTTTCTTCTTCTTCTCTTTCTTATTCTTCACCTCTCCTACTTCTCCTTCTTCTTCTTCTCCCTCTTCTTGCTCTTCTACTTCTTCTTCTTCTTCTTCTTCTTCTTCTTCTTCTTCTTCATCTTCCTTTTCTTCTTCTTCTTCTTTTTCTTCTTCTTCTTCTTCTTCTTCTTCTTCTTTTACTTCTCTACTTCTTCTTCTTCTTCTTCCTCTTCTTCTTCTTCTTCTTCTTCGTCTCTTCCTCTTCATCCTCTCTTCCTTCTCCTTCTCCATCTTTCACTTCTTCCTCTACTACTCCTTATTCTCCTTCTTCTTCTTCTTCTCCTCCTCCTCTTTCTTCTTCTTCTTCTTCTCCTTCTTGCTCTTGTTTTTCCTTATTTTTTTCTTCTTCTTCTCCTTCTTCTTCATATCCTTGTTTTAGTTCTTCCTCTTCTCCTTCTTCTTCTCCTCATCTCCTTTTTCTCCTCTTTCTTCTTCTTCTTCTTCTTCTTCATTCTTCTTCCCCTTCTTCTTCTTCCCCTTTCTTCTCCATTTCCATCTTCTCCTTCTTCTTCATCTCCTTTTTCTTCTTCTTCTCCTTCTTCTTCTTGTTCACCCACATCTGCTACTCCTTCAAGTTCTTCTTCTCCTTCCTCTTCTTTATCTTCTCCTTCTTCTTCGTCTTATCCTTCGTCTTCTTCCCTCCTCTTGCTTCTCCTTCTTCTTTTCCTTCTACTTCATTTTCTTCTTCTTCTTCTGTTTCTCCTTCTTCTCGTTCTCCTTCTTCTCCATCTTCTTGATCTCCTTCTTCTCCTACATCTTCTTCTTCTTCTCTTCTTCTCCTTCTTATTTTTCTTCTCCTTCTTGTCCTTCTATTTATTCTTCTTCTTCTTCTTCTTCTTATTCTTATTCTTTTTCATCTTCTTCTTCTTATTCTTCATCTTTATCATCCTCAGCATCATCATCATCATCATCACTCTTCTCTTCTTTTTAATTATATTTTTCATCTTCTTCATCTTCTTCTCTTCTTCTACTTCTTCTTTTCTTCTTCTCTTTATTGTCCTTCTTCATCTTCTTCTCCTCTTCTTCTTCTTCTTCTTTTCTTATTCTTCTTCTTCTTCTTCTTCTTCTTCTTCTTCTTCGTTTTTGTCTTCTTCTTAAACTACCTCTTCCACTTCTTCTTCATCTTCTTCTTCTTCTTCTTCTTCTTCTTCTTGTCCTTCTTCTACTCCTCCACCTCGTTCTCCTTCTTCTCCTTCTTCTACTTCTCCATATTTTTCTCCTTTTTCTTCTTTTTCTCCTTCATCTTCTTCTTCGTCTTCTTCTTCTTCTTCTTCTTCTTCTTCTTATTCTTCTTCTTCTTCTTCTTTTTCTTCTTCTTCTTCTTCCCCTTGCTTTTTCTTCTTCTTCTTCTTCTTCTTCTTCTACTTCCTCTCCTCTTTGTTATTCTTCCTTTTTCTCTACCTCTTCATCTTCTTTCATCCTCTTCTTCTTCTTCTTCTTCCTCTTCCTCTTGCTTCTTCTTCTTCTTCTTCCAATTCTTCTTCTTCTCCTTCTTCTTCTTCTTCTGCTTTTTTTCTTCTTCTTCTTCTTCCTGATTATTCTTATTCTTCTTCTTCTTCTACTTCTTCTTCCTGCTCTTCCTGATCTTCTACTTCTTCTTTGTTTTCTTCTTCTTCATCATCATCATCTTCTTTTTTATCTTCATCTTTTACCTCTTTTTTTCCTCTACTTCTTTTCCTTCTTCTTCGTCTTCCTTTCCTTCTTCTTCTGCTATTTGTTTTTTTTCTTCTTCTTCTTCTTCATCATCGTCTTCTTCTTCTCTTCTTCATCTTCTTTTTCTTTTACATCTCCTTCTACTTCTTCATCATCATCATCATCATCATCATCTTCTTCTTCTTCTTCTTCTTCTTATTCTTCATCTTCTTCTTCTTCACGTTCTTCTTCTTCTTCTCGTTCTTCTTCATGTTCTTCTTCTGTTTTTGTTCTTCTTCTTCTTCTTCTTCTTCTTCTTCCTCTTCTTCTTAATCGTCTTCTTCTTCTTCTTCTTCCTCTTCTTTTTTTCTTCTTCACCTTCGTCTTTTTCTCCTACTTCTTCTTCTTCCTCTTCTCATTCTTCCTGCTTCAACTTCTTTTTTTTTCTTCATCTTCTTTGCTTTCTTCTTCTTCACGTTCTTCTTCATCATCTTCAACTTCTTTTTCTTCTTCTTTTTCTTCTTCTTCTTCTTCTTTTCTTCTTCTTCTTCTTCTTCTTCTCTTCTGCTTTCTTCTTCTTCTTCTTCTTCTTCTTCTACTTCTTCTTCTTCTTCTTTTTCTCTCTTCTTCTTCTTCTTCTTCTTCTTTCTCCTTATTTTTGTCCTTCTCCTCCTCCTTCTCTTAGTTTTTTCTCGTTCTTCTTCTTCTCCTTCTTCTTCTTCATCATCATCTTACTCTTCTTCTTCTTTTTCTTCTTATTTCTACCTCTTCTTCTTCTTCACCATCATCTTCTTCTTCTTCTAGATCTTCTTCTTCATCTTCTTCTTCTTCTATTTTTCTTCTTTCTCTTCAACTTCTTTCACTTCCTCTCACTTCTTCTTCTTCTACTTCCTCCTCTTCTTCCACTTTTTTTCTTCTTCTTCTTCTTCATCTTTTTTTTGTTCTTCTTGTTTTTCTTCCACTTCTTCTTCTTCTTCTTCTTCTTCTTCACCTTCTTCTTCTTCTCCTACTTTTCTTCTTCTTCTTCTTCTATTTCTTCTGCCTTTTTTCTTCTTCTTCTTCTTTTCTTCTTCTCTTCTTCTTCTTCTTCTTCTTCTTCGAATTTTTCTTCTTTTTCTTCTTCTTCTAATTTTACTACTACTACTTACTTCTTCTACTTCTTCTTCCTTTTCATCTTCATCATCATCATCATCTTCTTCTTCTTCTTCTTCTTCTTCTTCTTCTTCTTCTTTTTCTTCTTTTTCTTCTTCTCCTCTTCCTCCTCCTCCTCCTCCTCCTTCTTCTGCTTCTTCATCTTCTTCTTCTTCTTCTTCATCTCCATCTTCTTCTTCTTCTTCTCCTTCTTCTTCTTCCTTTTCTTCTTCCTCTTCTTCTTCTTCTTCTTCTTTGCCTTCTTGTTTTTCACCTTCTCCTTCTTCTTCTTCTCCTTCTTCTTCTTCTTCTTCTTCTCCTTCTTCCCCTAGCTTTTTCTTCTTCTTATTGTACTTCTTCTTCTTCTTCTTTTTCCTCTTCTTCTTCTTCTTCTTCTTCTTCTTCCTCCTCTTCTTTTCGTTCTTCCTTTTCCACTTCTTCTTCATCTTCTTCTTCTTCTTCTTCTTCTTCCTCTTCTTCTTCCTTTTCCTTCTTCTTCTTCTTCTTCTTCAACTTCCTCTTGCTTCTTCTTCTTCTTCTTTCTCTTCTTCTTCTTCATCTTCTTCTTCCTCTTCTTCTTCTTCTTTTTCTTCTTACTCTTCTTCTTTTTCTTCTTTTTCTTCTTCCTGCCCTTCTTCATCTTTTACTTCTTCATTTTCATGTCTTCGTCTTATTCT
>JAIUJO010001287.1:217500-222500 GCA_023846275.1 Vanilla planifolia
CACTTCATCTTCTTCTCCTTCTATTGTCCTTCTTCTTCTTCTTCTTCTACTTCTTTCTCTATGTTACTTCTCCTCCTCCTCCTCCTTTTCTTCTCTTTTCTTCTTTTTCTTTACTTTATTCTTCTCCATCTTCTTCTCCTTCTTCTCCTTCTTCACCTTTTCTCCTCCTCCTCCCCCTCCACCTTCTTCTTCTTCTTCTTCTTCTTCTTCTACCTCTTCTTCTTCTTCTACTCCATCTTCTCCTTACACCTCTTCGTTTTCTTCTTCTTCTCCTTCTTCCTCCTCCTCCTCCTCCACCCCCTCCTCTGCTTCTTCTTCCTCTTCTTCTCCTTCTCCTTCTTCTTCTTCTTCTCTTATGTCTTCTCCTTCTCTCTTCTCCTTCGTCTTCTCCTTCTTCTCCTCCTTCTCCTTCTTCTTCTTCTTCTTCTTCTTCTTCTTCTTCTACTTCTTCTTCTTCTTCTTCTACTTCTTCTTCTTCTACTTCTTTTTCTTCTTCTTCTTTGCCTTCTTCTTCTTCTTCTTTCTTCTTCATCTTATTCTTCTTCTTCTTCTTCTTCCTCCTCTTCTTCCTTCTATTCCTCTTCTTCTTTTTCTTTTTATAATTGTTCTCCTTCTTCTTCATCTTCTCTTCTTCTTCTTTTCTTCTCCTCCTCTTCCTCCTTCTCTTTCTCCTTCTACTACTTCTTTTCCTTTTTCTTGTCCTTCTTCACCTTCTTCTTGTCCTCCTCCTTCTCCTTCTCCTTCCACTTCTTCTTTTGTTCTTCTTCTTCTACTTCTTCTTCATCATCTTCTTCTACTTCTTCTTCTTCCTCTTCTTCTTCTTCTTCTTCATCTTATTTTCCTTCTTCTTCTTCTCTTCTCTTCTTCACTTCTTCTTCTTCTTCTGCTTCATATTTTTCTTCTTCTTCAACTTCTTCTTCTTCTTCTTCTTCTTCTTCTTCCACTTCCCCTCCTTCTTCTTCTTCATCTTTATCTTTTTATTCTTCTCCTCCTGCTCCTTCTCTTTTCCCTTCTTCTTTTTCTTATTCTTCTTCTTCTTCTTCTTTTTGATCTTCTGCTTCTCCTTCTTCTTCTTCTACTTCATCTTATTCTTATACTACTTTTTTTTTCTTCTTCTTTTTCTCCTTTTCTCCTTCTCCTTCTCCTGCTTCTTCTTTTTCTACAAATCCTTCCTCTCTTTCACCCTTCTTCTCTATCATCTTGCTCTACTCCTTATTCTCCCTCTACTTCTTCTTCTTCAACTTCTTCTTCTTCTTCCTCTTCTCCTTCTTCTTCTGCTTCTACTTCTTCTCCATCTTCTTCTTCTTCTTCACCTTCTTCTCCTTCCACTTCTTCTTCTTCTTCTTTATCTTCCTTTTCTTCTTCTTCTCCTTCTTCTTCTTCTTCTTCTTCTTCATCTTCTACTTTTCCTACTTCTACCTCTGCTTCTTCTTCTTCTACTTCTCCTCATAATCCTCCTCGTCCTTCTCTTTCTCTGTCTCCTTCTTCTTCTCCTTCTTCTTCTCGTTCTTCCTCTCCTTCTCCTTCTCCTTCTTCTTCTAATTCATATTCTTCTTCTTCATCATCATCATGTTCTTTTCTTCTTCTTCTGCTTCTTCTTCTTCTTTCTCTACTTCTTCTTTTCTTCTTCTTCTTGTTATAATTCTTCTTCTTATTATTGTACTGCTTCTTCTTCTTCTTCTTCTTCTTCTTCGTCTTCTTCTTCTTCATCTTCTTCTCCTCCTCCCCCTCCTGCACCTTGTCTTTTTTCTTCTACTTCTTCTTCACCTTCTTCTTGTCCTTCTTTTTCTACTCTTCCTTCTCCTCCTCTTCTTCATCTTCTTCTTCTTCCTATTCTTCTACATCTTCTTTCTTCTTCTTCTTCTTCCTCTTCTTCTTCCTCTTCTTCTTCTACTTCTTCTTCTTCATCTTCTTCTTCTCCTCCTTCTTCTTCTTCCTCTTCTTCTTCTTTCGCTTCTTCTTCTTCCCCTTCTTATTCTTCTTCTTCCTCTTCTTCTTCTTCTTCTTCATCTTCTTCTTCTTCCTCCTCCTCTTCTCCTTTATTCTTCTTCTTGCACTCCTTCATTCTCTTCATCTTCTTCTTCTTCTTCTTCTTCTTCTTCGTCTTCTTCTTCTTCTTCTTCTTCTTCTCCTTCCTCTTCGTCTTGTTCCTATCCTCCTTCTTTTACTGCATCTTCTTCTTCTTCTCCTTCTTCTTCTTCTACTTCTTCTTCTTCTTCTTCTTCTTCCTCTACCTGTTCTTCTTACCCTTCTCCTTCTTCTCCTTTTATTTCTTCTCCGAATCCTTCTTTTCTTTCTCCTTCTTCTTCTTCTTCTTCTTCTTCTTCTAATCCTTCTTCCTCTTCTCCTTCTTCTTCTGCTTCTACTTCTTCTCCTCCTTCTTATTCTTCACCTTTTGTTCTCTTTCTTCTTCTCTTTCTCCTTCTTCGTCATCTAATTCTTCTTCTTCTCCTTCTTCTTCTCCATCTTCTTCATCTTCTTCTTCTTCTTCTTCTTCCTCTTCATCTTTTTCTTCATCTTCTTCTTCTTCTTCTTTTTCTTATTCT
Organism: Vanilla planifolia; assembly: GCA_023846275.1. Lineage (NCBI taxonomy): Eukaryota > Viridiplantae > Streptophyta > Magnoliopsida > Asparagales > Orchidaceae > Vanilla > Vanilla planifolia. The sequence continues at coordinate 220,047 of JAIUJO010001287.1, forward strand.
TTACCTTCTTCTACTTCTTCTTTCTCTTCTTCTTCTTCTTCTTCTCCTTCTTTTTCACCTTCTTCTTCTTCTTCTTCCTCTTCTTCTTCTTCTTTTGCCTCTTCTTCTCCTTCTTCTCCTTCTCTTTCTTCTCTTTCTCCTTCTTCTCCTTCTCCTTCTTCTCCTTCTTCTCCTTTTCTCCTTCTCCTTCTTCTCCTTCTTCTCCTTCTTCATTTTCTTCCTCCAAATCTTCTTCTACTTCTTCTACTCCTTCTCCATCTTCTTCTTCTTCCTCTTATCCTTGTTCTACTTCTTCATCTTCTTCTTCCTCCACCACCACCTCTTCTTCATCTTCTTCCTACTCATTATCTTCTTCTAATACTTCTTCTTTTTCTTCTTCTTCCTCTTCCTCTTCTTTTTCTTCTTTCTCTGTCCCATATTCTTTTTGTTCTTCTACATCTTCCCCTTCTTCTTCGTCCCTTTTTCTTCTTCTTCTTCTTCTTCTTCTCCTTCTTCTTCTTCATCTTCTTCTTCTCCTTTTTTTTCTACTCCATCTTCTTCTTCTTCCTCTTCTTCTTCTTCTTCTTCTTCTCCCTTCCATATTTCTTCTTCATCTTCTCCCTCTTCTTCTTCTCCTTTTTCTTCTTCACTTTCTTCTTGTTCACCTACTTCTTCAACTTCTTCTTCTTCTTCTTCTTCTTCTTCTTCTTCTTCCTATTCATCTTCTTCATCTTCTTCTTCTTCTTCTTCTTCTTCTGCTTCTTCTTCTCCATCTTCTTCTTTTATTTCTTCTTCTTCACCTTCTCCTACTTCTTTTTCTTCTTCTTCTCCTTCTTTTCCTTCTTCCACTTGTTCTTGTTTTTCTTCTTCTTCTTCTTCTTCCTCCTCTTCACCTTCTTCTTCCTCTTTTTCTTCATCTTCTTCTTCTTCTTGTTCTTCTTCTTCCTCCTCCTCTTCCTCTTTTTCTTCTTCTTCTTTTTCTTCTACTACTACTTCTTTGCCTTCTCCTTCATCTTCTTTTCTTCTTCTTCTTCCCCTAGTTCTTCATATTCTTCTTCTTCTTCTTCTTCTTCTTCTTTTCGTTTTACTTCTTCTTCTGCTTCTTCTTACTTCTTCTTTTTGTTCTTAATTTTTCTTCATATTCTTCTTCTTCTTCATCATCTTCTTCTTTTTCTTCTTCTTCTCCTTCTCGTTCTTCTTCATCAACTTCTTCTTCCTATTTTTCTTCTTCTTCTTCTTCTTCTTCTTCTTCATCTTCTTATTCTTCTGCTTCCTCTAACTCTTCTTCTTCTTCTTCTTTTTCACCTTCTTCTCTTTCTATTTCTTCTCAAAATCCTTCTTCTCTTTCTCCTTCTTCTTTTTCTTCTTCTTCTTCTTCTTCTAGTCCTTCTTCCTCTTCTCCTTCTTCTTCCGCTTCTGCTTCTGCTTCTTCTCCTCCTTCTTGTTCTTCTTCTTCATTTCTTGTTTTCTTTCTTCTTCTCTTTCTCCTTCTTCGTCATCTAATTCTTCTTCTTCTTTTTCTTTTTCTTCTTCTCCATCTTCTTCATCTTCTTCTACTTCTTCCTCTTCATCTTTTTCTTCTTCTTCTTCTTCTTCTTTCTCTTCTTCATCTTCTAGTTCTCCTTCCTGTTCACCTTCTTCTTCTTCTTCTTCCTCTTCTTCTTCTTCTTCTTCTTCCTCTTCTTCTTATTCTTTTTCCTCTTCTTCTCTTTCTTCTCCTTCTCTTTCTTCTTTTTCTCCTTCTTCTCCTTCTCCTTCTTCTCCTTCTTCTCCTTCTTCTCCTTCTTCATTTTCTTCCTCCAAATCTTCTTCTACTCCTTCTCCATCTTCTTTTTCTTCTTCTTATCCTTCTTCTACTTCTTCTTCTTCCTCCTCCTCCACCTCCTCTTCTTCATCTTCTTCTTCTACTCCTCCTTTTTCTTCTTCTTCCTCTTCCTCTTCTTTTTCCTCTTCCTCTATCCCATATTCTTCTTGTTCTTCTCCATCTTCCCCTTCTTCTTCGTCCTTTTTTCTTCTTCTTCTTCTTCTTCTTCTTCTTCCTCTAACTTCTTCTTCTTCTTCTTCTTCTTCTACTTCTCCTTCTTCTTCTTCATCTTCTTCTTCTCCTTTTTTCCACTTCATCTTCCTCTTCTTCCTCTTCTTCTTCTTCTTCTTCTTCTCCCTTCCATTTTTCTTCTTCATCTTCTCCCTCTTCTTCTTCTCCTTTTTCTTCTTCACTTTCTTCTTCACTTTCTTCTTGTTCTCCTACTTCTTCAACTTCTTCTTCTTCTTCTTCTTCTTCTTCTTCTTCTTCTTCCTATTCATCTTCTTCATCTTCTTCTTCTTCTTCTTCCTCTTCTTCTTCTTCTGCTTCTTCTTCTCCATCTTCTTCTTCTATTTCTTCTTCTTCACCTTCTCCTACTTCTTTTTCTTCTTCTTCTCCTTCTTTTCCTTCTTCCACTTATTCTTGTTCTTCTTCTTCCTCCTCTTCACCTT
>JAIUJO010001287.1:232500-237500 GCA_023846275.1 Vanilla planifolia
CTAATACTTCTTGTCCTTCTTCTTGTCCTTCTTCTTCTCCTTCTTCTTGTCCTTCTCCTTCTCCTTTTCCTTCCTCTTCTTCTTCTTCTTTCGTTCTTTTTCTTCTCCTTCTTTATCATCTTCTTTCGCTTCTTCTTCTTCTTATTCCTCTTCTTCTCCCTCTTCTTCTTCTTCTTCTTCTTCTTCTTCCCATTCAACTTCTTCTTATTATTATTCTTCTTCTTCTTCTACTTCTTCCTCTTCTTTTTCTTCTTCTTCTTCCTATTTTTCTTCTTCTTGAACTTCTTCTTCTTGTTCTTCTTCCTCTTCCTCTTTTCCTTTTTTTCTTAATCATCATCTTCTTCCTCTTCTTCTTCTTCTTCTTGCTCTAGTTCTACTTCTTCATCTTCATGTTCTTATTCTTCTCCTCCTCCTCTTTCTCTTTTCCCTTCTTCTATTCTTCTTCATCTCCTCCTTCTTCTCCTCCTCCTTCTTCTTCTCCTTCTTCTTCTACTTCATACTCTTTTTTTCTCCTACTTCTCCTTTTCATACTCTTCCTTCTCTTTCTTCTACTAATCTTTTCTCTTTCTCCTTCTTCTCCATCTACTTCCTCTTCTCCTTCTTCTTCTCCCTCTTCTTCTTCTTCTTCAACTTCTTATTCTTCTTCCTCTTCTCCTTCTTCTTCTACTTCTACTTCTTCTCCTTCTTCTTCTTCTTCTTCTTCTTCCTCTTTTCTTCTTTTCCTATTCCCTCTTCTCTTTGTTCTTCTCCTTCTTCTTCTAATTCTTCTTCTTCTTCTTCTTCTCCTTCTTCTTCTCCATATTCTTCTCCTTCTTCTTCCAATTCTTCTTCTACTTCTTCTTCTTCTTCTTCCTCTTATTCTTCTTTTTTCTCTTATTCTTCTTCTTCCTATTCTTGTTCTTCTTCTTATTCTTCTTTTTCTATTTCTTCTTCCCCTACTCCCCTCCATCTTCTTCTTCTTCTTCTTCTTTTTCTTCTTCTTAATCTTCTTTTTTCTTCTTCTTCTTCTTCTTCTTTTTCTTCTTCTTCCTCAAATTATACTACTTTTCTTCTCCTTTTCCTTCTTCTTCTTCGTCTTCTTCTTCTCCTTCTTTTTCTTCTTCTTCTTCTTCTTCTTCTTCTTCTCCTTCATCTTCCCCTTCATCTCCTTTACCTTCTTCTTGTCCTTCTTCTTCTTCTTCTCCTTCTTCATCATCTTCTTCTTCTTCTCCTCCTCCTCCTTCTTCTTCTTCTCCTTCTTCTTCTTCTCCTTCCTCTTCTTCTCCTTCTTGTCCTTCTTCTACTTCTTCTTCTTCTCGTTCAACTTCTACTTCTTCTCCTTCTTCTTCTTCTTGCTCCACCTCCTCCTCCTACTCTCTTCTTCTTCTTATTCGTATTATTCTTCTCCTTCTTCTTTTTCTTCTTTTTCTTCTTCTTCTTCATTATCTTCTTCTTTCTTCTTCTTCTTCATCTTCTACAACTTCTTATTCTTCTTTAGCTTCTTCTTCTTCTCCTTCATCTTCTTCTTCTTCACCTTCCTCTTCTTCCTTTTCTTCTTCTTCTTCTTCTTCTCGTCCTCCTCCTTGTTCTTCTCTTTCTTCTTCTTCTTCTTCTTCTTCTTCTTTTTCTTCTCCTTCTTCTCCTTCTTCCCCTCTTTCTCCTTCTCCATCTTCCTCTTCTTCTTCTCCTTCATCTTCTTCTTCTCCATCTTTTTCATCTTCATCCTCTTCTTCTTTATCATCATCGTCTTCTTCTTTTTCTTCAACTTCCTACTCCACCTCCTCGTCTTCCACTTCTTCTTCATCTTCTTCTTCTTTTTCTTCTACTTTTCATTCTTCATTTTTCATTCTTGTTCTTCTCCTTCTTCTTCTTCTTCTACTTCTTCTTCTTCTTCTTCTTCTTCTTCTTCTTCTTCTTCTACTTCTTCTTCTTCTTCTTCTTCTTCTTCTTCTTCTTCTTCTACATCTTCTTCTTCTTCTTCTTCTTCTTCTTCTTCTTCTTCTACTACTACTACTTCTTCTTCTTGCTCTTATTCTTCTGCTTATTCTTCTACTTCTTCTTCTTCTTCTTCTTCCACTTTTACTTCTTATTCTTCTTCTCCTTCTTCGTCCCCTTCTTCTTCTTCTTCTTCTTCTTCTTCTTCATAATGTACTTCTTATTCTATTTCTTCTTCTTTTTCTTCTTCTTCTTCTTTCTCCTCCTCTTCTTCTTCTTCCTATTCTTGTTCTTGTTCTTATTCTTCTTTTTCTACTTCTTCATCCTATCGTTCTTCTTCTTCTACTTCTTGTTCTTATTCTTCCTCTTCTTCTTCTAAATATTCTTCTTTTTCTTTTTCTTCCTCTTCTCCTTTTTCTTCCTTTTCCTCATATTCTTCTACTTTTCTTCTCCTTTTCCTTCTTCTTTTTCTTCATCTCCTTCTTCTTACCCTTCTTCTTCTTCACCTTCTTCCTCTTCTTCTTCTTCTCCTTCTTCTTCTCCTTCTCCTTCTTCTCTTCTTCTTCTTCTCCTTCTTCTACTTCTACTTCTTCTTCAAATTCAACCTCTTCTTCTCCTTCTTCCTCCTGTACTTCTTCTTCTTGTTCCTCTTCTTCTTCTTCTTCTTCTTCTTCTTCTTCTCCTCCTCCTCCTGCTCCTCCTTCTTCTCTTTTTTCTTCTCCTTCTTGTCCTTCTTCTTCTTCATCTTATTCTCGTTTTTCTTCTCCTTCTACTTGTCTTTCTTCTTCTCCTCCTCCTCCTTGTTCTACATCTTTTTCTTCTTCATCTTCTTCTTCTTCAACTTCTTCTTCTTCCTCTTCTTCTTCTTCTTCTTCTTCCTCTTCTTCTTCTTACACATCTTCTTCTTCTTCTTCTTCTTCTTCTTCTCCTCCTCCTCCTCTTCATTCTTTTTCTTCTTCTCCTTCTTCTTCTCCATCTTCTTCTCGTTCTTCCCCTCCTCCTTCTCCTTCTTTTTCTTCTTCTTCTTCCTCCTCTTCTTCTTCTTCTTCTTATAATTCTTCTACTTCTTATTCTTTTTCTTCTTCTTCTTCTCCTTCTTCTTCTTAATCTTCTTCTCCTCCTCCTCCTTCCTCTCCTTGTCTTTCTTCTACTATTTCTTCATCACCTTCTTCTACTTCTTCATCTCTTTGTTGTCTTCTTCTTCATCATCTTCTTCTTCTTCTACTTTTTTGTCTTCTTCTTCATCTTCTCCTCCTCCTTCTTCTTCTTCTTCTTCTTCTTCTTCTCCTCCTCCTCCTCCCCCTCCTCCTTCTCCTTCACCACATCTTTCTTCTCTTTCTTTCTCTCCCACTTCATCCCTTTCTCCTTCTCGTTCTCTTTCTTTTTCTCCTTCTCCTTCTCCTTCTTCTTCTTCTTCTTCCTCGTCACCTTCTTCTTCTTCTTCTTCTGGTTCTTCTTCTTTTTTTTCTTCTTCCTCTTCTTCTTCTTCTTCCTCTTATAATTCTTCTTCTTCAGCTTCTTCTTCATCTTCTCCATCTTTTCTCCTCCTCCTCCTCCCCCTGCTCCTTCTCCTTCTTTTTCTTCTCCTTCTCCTAGTCCTTCTTCTTCTCCATCTACTTCTTCTTCTCCTTCTGCACCTCCTCCTCCTTCTTCTTCTTCTTCTTCCTCTTATTAATCTTCTACCTCTTCTTCTTCTTGGTCTTCCTCTTATTCTTCTTCTAATTCTTCATCTTCTTCTTCTTCTTCTCCTTCTTCATCATCATCATCTTCTTCTTCTTCTTGTTAATCATCTTCCTCTTCTTCTTCTTCGTCTTCCTCTTATTCTTCTCTTTATTCTACTTCTTCTTCTTCTTCTTCTTCTTCTTCTTCTTCTACTTCTTCTTCTTCCACCACTCTTCTTCTTCTACTACTTCTTTTTCATCTTCTCCAGCTCCTCCTTCCTCTTCTTCTTATTGTTCTTCTTCTTCAACTTCTTCTCGATCTTCTTCTTCTCCTTCTTCTTCAATGTTTTCTTCTTCTTCTTCTCCTTCTCCTTCCTCTACTTCTTCTTATTCTTCTTCTTCTTCTTCTTCTTCTTCTTCTACTTCTTCTTCTTCTTCTTCTTCTTCTTCTTCTACTTCCTCTTCTTCTTCTTCTTCTTCTTCTTCTTCTTCTTTCTCTTCTTTTTCTTTTTCTTCTTTTCCTACCTTTCTTCTTCTTCTTCTTCTCCCTCTTCTCCTTCTTCTTCTTATTGCTATTCTTCTTCTTCTACTTCTTATTCTTCTTCTTATTCTTCTATTTTTTTCTTCTTTTTCATCTCCTCCTTCTTCTTCCTACTATTGTTAATCATTTTCCTCCTCCTCCTCCTCTTCTTCTTCTTCTTTATCTTCTTCTTCTTCTTCTTCTTCTCCTCCTTCTTCTTCCTCCTCTTCTTCAACTTCTTCCTCCTCTTCTTCTTCTTCTTTATCTTCTTCTTCTCCTTCTTTTTCTTCCTCTTCTTATTTTTCATCTTCTTCATCTTCTCATCGTTATTCTTCTTCTTTTTCCTCTTCTTCTTCTTCTTTCTCTTCTTCTTCTTTTTCTTTTTCTTCTTCTTTCTTCTTCTTCTGCTTCTTCTTCTTCTTCTTCTTCTTCTTCTTCTCCTTCTTCTTCTTCTTCTTCTTCTTCTTGTTCCTCTTCTTCTTCTTCTTCTTCTTATTTTTCTTCTTATTCTTCTTTTTTTTTCTTCTTCTTCTTCTCCTCCATCTTCTTCCTACTCTTCTTCTTCTTCTTCTTCTTCCAATTCTTCTTCTTCTTCTTCTTCTTTCTCCTCCGCCTCCTCTTTTTCCTTCTTTTCTTCTTGTTCTTTTTCTTCTTATAATTGTTCTCCTTCTTCTTCATCTTCTTCATCTTCTTCTTTTTCTTCTTCTGCTCCTCCTCCTTCTTCTCTTTCTTCTTCTACTACTTCTTGTCCTTCTTCTTGTCCTTCTCCTTCTCCTTCTCCCTCCACTTCTTCTTTTGTTCTTTTTCTTCTACTTCTTGTTCATCATCTTTTTCTACTTCTTCTTCTTCTTCTTCTTCTTCTTCTTTCCCTTCTTCTTCTTCTTCTCCATCTTCTTCTTCTTCCA
>JAIUJO010001287.1:255000-257500 GCA_023846275.1 Vanilla planifolia
TTCTTCTTGATCTTCCTTTTATTATCCCTCCTTTTTTTCTTCTTCTTCTTCTTCTTCTTTTTCTTCTTCTTCATCATCATTATCATCATCTTCTTTTTCTTCATCATCATCATCATCATCTTCGTCTTCTCCTTCATCATCATCTCGTTCTTCTTCTTCATCATCTCCTTCTTCATCTTCTTCTTCTTCTACTTCTTCATCATCTTCTTCTTCTTCTTTTTCTTCTTCATCTGCTTCCTCTTCATCTTGTTCTTCTTCTTCTTCTTCTTCTTCTTCTCCATCTTCTTTTTCTTGTTCTTCTTCTCCTACCTCTTCTTCTTCTTCTTCATCTTCTCCTCCTTCGTCTTCTTCTTCCACTTCATCTTCTTCTTCTTCTTCTTCTTCTACTACTACTTCTCCTTCTCCTTCTTTTCCTTCACCTTCTACTTCTTTTGCTTCTTCTTTTTCTCCTCCTGCTTCTTTTGCTTCTTCTTCTTCTCCTTCTTATTCTTCTTCTTCTCCTTCTTATTCTTCTTCTTCTTCTTCTTCTTCTTCTTCTAATACTACTAATACATTTTCTTCTTCTTCTTCATCTTCTTTTTCTTCTTACTCTGCTTCTTCATCTTACTTCTTCTTCTTCTTCTCTTCTTCTTCCTCTTACCTCTTCTTCTTCTTCTTCTTCTTCCACCTCTTCTTCCTCTTCTCTTGTTTCATGTTTTATTTCTTCTTCTTCATCTTTTCTGCTTCTTCTTCTTCTGCATCATCTTCTTCTTCTTTTACTACTACAACTACTACTATTACTACTACTACTTCTTCTTCTTCATCTTGATCTTCTTCTTCTTCTTCTTCTCCTACTATAATTTCTTCTTTTTCTTCTTCTTCTTCTTCTTCTTCAACCTCTCCTTCTTCTCCTCCTCCCTCTTGTTCTCCTTCTTCTTCTTCTCCACTTCTTCATCTTCTCCTTTTTCTTCTCCTTCTTCTCCTTCATCTTCTACATGTTCATCTTCTTCTTCTTCAAATACCACTACTACTTCTTCTTCTTCTTCCACTTCATCATCATCATCATCAACTTCTTCATTTTCTTTTTCTTCTTCTTCTTGTATTGCTACAATTTCTTCTTCTTCTTCATGTTCTTCTTCTTGTTCATCATCTTCTCCTTCTTCTCCTCCTTCTTCTTCTTCACCTTCTTCTTCTTCTCAATCTTCATCTTCTTCTCCATCTTCTTCTCCTTCTTCTTCATTATCATCATCTTCTTCTTCTTCTTCTTATTCTTTTTTGTTCTTTTTCTTCTTCTTGTTTTTCTACTTCTCTTTGTTCTTCATCTTCTTCTTCGTCTTAGTTTTTCTTCTTCTTCTTCTTCTTCTTCTTCTTATTTTTCGTTTTCTTCCTCTTCTGCTTCTTCTTCTTGTTCTTCTTCTTCTTCTTCTTCCTCTTCTTCTTCATATTCTACTTCTTCTTCTTCTTCTTCATCATCAACTTCTTTTTCATGATCAACATCTTCTTTATCTTCTTCTTTACTTCTTCTACTTCTTCTTCATCATCATCTTCTTCTTCTTCGTCTTCTTCTTTTTTTATTTCTTCTTCTTCTTGTTCTTCTTCTTCTACTCCTTCTACTTCTTCTTGTTCTTCTTCTTCTTTGTCGTGTTCTTCTTCCCCTACTTCTTCTCTTCTTCTTCTTCTTCTTCTCCTCCTCCTCCTCCTCCTTCTACTTCTCTTCTTCTTCTTCTTCTTCTTTTTCTTCTTCTTCTTCTTCTTCCTCTTCTTCATCTTCTTTTTCATCTACTTCTTATTCTTCTTCTTATTCTTCTTCCTCTACTTCTTCTACTTCTTCATCATCTTCCTTCTCCTTCTTCTTCTTCTTCTTCTTCTTCTACTTCTTCTTCTTCTTCTTCTTCTTTTCTTCTACAACTACTTCTTCATCGTCCTCTTCTTCTTCTTCTTCTTCTTCTTTTATTTCTTTATTTTCTTCTTCTTCTTGCTCTGGTTCTCCTTCTTCTTATACTTCTTCTTCTTCTTCTTCTTCTTATTCTACTTCTTCTTTGTTTTCTTCTCCTTCTTCTTCTCCTTCTTCTTCTTCCCCTTATTCCTCTTCTTCTTCTTCTTCTTCTTCTTCTTCTTCTTTCCCTTCTTCTTCCTCTCCTTCTCCTTCTTCTTCTTGTTCATCTTCTTGTTCTACTTTTTCTTCTCCTTCTTCTTCTTCTTCTTCTTCTTCCTCCTCTTTTTTTGTTCTACTCCTACTTCTTCTTCTTCTTCTTCCACTACTTCTAATTCTTCTTCTTCATTTTCTTCTTCTTCTTCTTCTTCTTCATCATCACCATCACCTTCTTCTTCTTCCTCTTCTTCTTCTTCTTATTCTTCTTCTTTGTCTACTTCTTCTTCTTATACTTCTTCTTCTTATTCTTCTTCTTCATTCTCATTTTCTTCTACTTATTCTTCTTCTTCTACTTCTTCATCATCATCATCCTCTTCTTTTTTTGATGTCCTTCTTCTTCTTCTTCTAGTTCATCTACATCTTTTTCTA
>JAIUJO010002468.1:0-2500 GCA_023846275.1 Vanilla planifolia
CCTCTTCCTCTTCCTCTTCTTCTTTTACTTCTTCTTCTTCTTCTTCTTCTTCTTCTCCTTCAACTTCTTCTTCTTCTTCTTCTCCTTCAACTTCTTCTTCTTCTACTTCTTCTTCTCCTTCATCTTCTTCTTCTTCTACTTCTTCTTCTTCTTCTTTATCATCTTCTTCTTCTTCGTCTTCTTCTTTTTCTTCTTCTTCTTCTTCATTTTCTTTGTCTAGTTCTTTTTCTCTGTCATCTTCTTCTGCTTATGCTTCTTCTTTTGCTTCTTTGTCATTTACTTTGTCTAGTTCTTCTTTCTCAACTTCTTCTTCTTTGTTTTCTCCTTCTTCTTCTTCTTCTTCTCCTTCTTCTTGTTCTCTTTCTTCTTGTTTCCCTTCTACTTCTTCTTTTACTTGATCTTCTTCTTCTTCTTCTTCTTCTTCATCTTTTGATTTTTCTTCTTTGCCTTCTTCTTCTTCTTCTTTGCCTTCTCCTTCGTTTCCATCCTTCTTCTTCTTCTTCTTCTTCTACTACTACTACTTCTTTTTCTTCCTCTTATTCTTCTTATCTTTCTTCTTCTCCTTCTTCTAATTGATCTTCTTCTTCTTTTTCTTCTTCTCTTTTTCTTTTTCTTAGTCTTCTTCTTCTTCTTCTTCTTCTTCATCCTCATCTTCTTATTCCATTTCTTCTTCTTGCTCTTCTTCTTCGTCTTGAACTTGTTATTCTTCGCCTTATTCTTCTTCTTCTTCTTCTTCTTCTTCTTCTTCTTCTTCTTCGTTTTCTTCTTCGTGTTTTTCTTCTTTGTCTTCTTCTTCTTCTTCTTCTTCTTCTTCTTTTTCTTCTTGTCAGTGTTCTTCTTCTTCATCTTCTTCTTTTGTTTCATCATCATCTTCTTATTCTTTATTTTCTTCTTCTTCATCTTCTTCTCCTCCTCCTTCTTTTCCTTCTTTTCTTCTTGTTCATCATCATCATCTTCTTCTTCTTCTTCTCCTTCTTCTAATTCTTCATCTTCTTCTTCATCTTCTTCTTCTAATACTTCTTCTTTTTCTTCTTCTTCTTCATCATCTTCATCTTCTTCTTCTTCTTCATCTCCTTCTTTTTCTCCTATTTTTATTATTCTTCTTCTTTCCTCCTGCTACTCCTCCTCTTCCTATTCTTCTTCTTTTCCTTCTTCTTCATCTTCTTTTTCATCATCATCATCTTCTTCTTCTTCTTCTTCTTCTTCTTCTTCATCTTCTTCGTCTTTTTCTTCTTCTTCTTCTTCCTCTTCTTCTCCTGCTGCTCCTCTTCCTCCTCCTCCTTCTCCTTCTTCTTCTTCTTTTCTTTCCATTTCTTTTTCTTCTTCTTCCTGTTCTTCTTCTTCTTCACTTTCTTCTCATTCTCTTTGTTCTTCTTCTTCTTCTTCTTTTGTCTAACAATCTTCTTGTTATTCTTCTTATTCTTCTTCTTCTTTTCCTTCTTCTTCATCTTCTTTTTCATCATCATCAACATCTTCTTCTTCTTCTTTCACTTCTTCTTCATCTTCTTCGTCTTTTTCTTCTTCTTCTTCTTCCTCTTCTTCTTCTCCTCCTCCTCCTCCTCCTTCTCCTTCTTCTTCTTCTTTTGTTTCCTGTTCTTTTTCTTCTTCTTCCTCTTCTTCTTCTTCTTTTTCTTTTTCTTCTTCCTCTTCTTCACCTTCTTCTCGTTCTCTTTCTTCTTCTTCTTCTTCTTTTGTCTATTAATCTTCTTGTTATTGTTCTTCTTCTTCTTCTTCCTCTTCATCATCTTCTTCTACTTCTTTCTCTTTTTCTTCTTCTTGTTCTTTCTTTTCTTCTTCGTGTTCTTCTTTTTCTTCATCTTCTTTGTCTTCTTATTCTTCCTCTTGTTCTTCTTCTTGTTTTTCGTGTTCTTCTTCTTCTTCATCTTCTTCTTCTTCTTCTTTTCCTTCTTCATCACCTTCTTTGGCTTGTTCCTTTTCTTCTTCTTGTTCTCCATCATAATCGTCATCATCATCATCATCTTCTTCTTTTTCCTTTTCTTCTTCTTCACCTTCTTCTTCTTCTTCTTCTTCTTCTTCTTCTTCTTCTCTTCTTCCTCTTTGTATTCATCTTCTTTATCTTCTTCTTCTTCTCCTCCTTTAACTTTATCTCCTTCTTTTTCATCATCATCATCTTCTTCTTCTTCTTCTTCTTCTTATCCATCTCATTCCTGTCTTTCTTCTTCTTCCTTTTCATCATTTTCTTCTTCTTCTTCTTCATCATCTTCTTCAACTTCTTCTTCATCTTTTTGTTCTTCTTTGGCTTCTTCTTCTTCTTCTGCTTCATCTTCCTCTTTGCATTCTTCTTTTTCGTCTTCTTCTTCTTATTTTTCTTTTTGGCTTTCCTCTTCTTCGTCTTTTTCTTCTTCATCTTGTTCATCATCATCATCATCATCATCTTCTTCTTCTTCTTCATTTTGATCTTCTCTTGCTTCTTTGATGACTTCCACTTCTTCTTCATCTTCTTCTTCTTATTACTATTATTATTATTATTGTTATTCTT
>JAIUJO010002468.1:5000-10000 GCA_023846275.1 Vanilla planifolia
ATTCTTCTTGTTTGTGTTCTTCTTATTATTTTTCTTCTTGTTGTTCTTCTTCTTCTACTCATTCGTCTTCTTTTTCTTCATCTTGTTCTTCTTCATCTTGTTCTTCTTCATCATCATCATCTACTTCTTCTTCTTCTTTATCATCATCTTCTTCTTCTTCTCTTCTTCTTCTTACTCTTCTTCTCCTTTTTCTTCTTCTTCTCCTCCTCCTTCTTCTTGTTCTTCTTCTTCCTCCTCATCTTCTCCTTCGTCTCCTTCTTCTCCTTCTTCTTAATCGTCAACATCATCTTCTTCTTCTTCTTCTTCTTCCTCTTACTAGTCCTTTTACTCCTTCATCTTCTTCTTCTTCTTCTTCTTCAACTTCTTCTTCTTCTTCTTCTTCTTCATCTTCTCCCTCTTCTACATCTTCTTCTTCTTCTTCTTCTTCTTCTTCTTGCTCTTCTTCTTCTTCTTCTTTCTCTCCCTCTTCGTCAAATTCTTCTTATTATTATTATTATTCTTCTTCTTCTTCTCGACCTTCTCCTCCTTCTTCTTTGAATTCGTCTTCTTCTTCTTCTTCTTCTTCATCCTTTTCATCCTCGTCTTCATTTTCTTCTTCTTCATATTCTTCTTTATCTTCTTCTTCATCTTCTCCTTCATCTATTCTTCCCCTTCTTGTTCATCTTCTTCTACATCTTCTTCTTTCTCTTCTTCTTCTCCTTCTTCATCCTCTTCTTGTTGTTCCTCTTCTTCATTTTCTCCTTCTTATTCTTCTTCTTCTTCTTCTTCTTTGTCTACTTCTTCTTCTTCTTCTTTTCTTCTTCTTATTCTTCATCATCATCTTTTCCTTCTTCTTTTTCAACTTATACATCGTCTTCTTCTTCTTCTTTTTCTTCTTCAACTTCTTCTATATCACCTTCTTCAACTTCTTCTTCTTCATCTTTTTCCTTTTCATTCTCTTTTTTCCACTTCCTCTTCTTCTTCTTCTTCTTCTTCTTCTTCTTTTTCTTCTTCTTGTTCTTCTTCTACTTCTTCTTCTCCTCCTTCTTCTTGTTTTCCTTCTTCTTCTTTTATTCTTCTTCTTCTTCTTCTTCTTCTACTTCTTCTTTTACTTGTTCTTTTTTTCCTTCTTGTGCTTCATCATCATCTTCTACTTCTTCTTCATCTTCTTCTTCTTCTTCTTTTACTTCTACTTTCTCTTCTACTTTTTCAAACTCTTCTCCTTCTTCTTCTTCACCATCTCTATCTTCTACTTCTTCCCCTTCTTCTTCTCCTTCTTGCTTTTCTTCTTCTTCTTATTTTTCTCCTTCTCCTTCTCCTTCTTCATCATCATCATCACCTTCTTCTTCTTCTATCTTTTTCTTCTTCTTCTTCTCCTTCTACTTCTTCTCTTCTTATTCCTCTTCTTCTTCTTCTTTAACTTCTTCTTATACTTCTTCTTCTTCCACTTCTTCTTCCTCTTCTACTTCTTCATCTCTTCCATCTTCTTCTTCCACTCCTTCTTCTTCTTCTTCTCCTCCTCCTTCTTCTTCATCTTCTTCCTTTTCTTCATCTTCTTTTTCTTTGTCTTCATCTGCTTCTTCTATGGCTTCTTCTTCTTCTTCTTCTTCCTCTTCTTCTTCTTCCTCTTTCTCTTCTTCTTCTTTTACCTCTTCTCATTCTTCTTCTAATTCTTCTTGTTCTTTTTCTTCTTCTTCTCCTTCTTCTACTTCTTTTTATTCTTCATCATCATCATCTTCTTCTTCTTCTACTACATCTTCTTTGTTCTTCTTCTATTCTTTCTTCTTCTTCTTCTTCAACTTCTTGTTCATCGCTACTTCTTCTTATTATTATCTTTTTTCATCTTCTTCTTCAACTTCAGGTTCTTCTTATTGTTCTTCTTCTTCTTCTTCTTCTTCTCCTTCTTCTCCTCTTTTTCATATTTTGCTTCTTCTTCTTCCTTGTCCTCTTCTTCTTCTTCTTCGTCTTCTTTATCTCGTTCTTATTATTATTCTTCTTCTTCTTCTTCATCTTCTCCTTCTTTTTTGTCTTCTTCTTCTTCTTCTTCTTCTTCTTCCTCTTTTCCTCCTTTGTCTTCCTCTTCTTCCTCCTCTTCTTCCTCCACTTCATCTTCTTCTTCTTCATCATCTTCTTCTTTTTCTTCTTCTTTGTCTTCTACTTCATCTTCTTCGTCATCTTTTTCCTCTTCCTTTTCATCATCTTCGTCTTCTTCCCCATCTCCTTCTTCATTCTCTACTATTTTTTATTCCTCTTTGTGTTCTTCTTCATCTTCTTACCCTTCTTTTTCTTTTTCTTCTTCTTCTTTTTAATCATTTCATTCTTCTAATTCTTTTTCTTCTAGTTCTTCTACTTCTTCTTCTTCTTCTTCTTCTTCTTCTTCTTATTCTTCTTTGCCTTCTTTTTCATTTTCTTCTTCTTCTTTGTCTTCTTCTTCGCCTTCTTCTTTTTCTTTTTCCTTTTCATCTTCTCCTTCTTCTACTTCTTCGACTTCTTCTTCTTTTTCTTCATCTTCTTCTCCTTCTCCCTCCTCCTCCTCTTCTTCATCTTCTTCTTCTTCTCCTCCTTCTCCTTCTTTTTCTAATTCTTCTTCTTCTTCTCCTTTTCCTCCTCCTCCTCCTTCTTCTTCTTCTTCTACTTCTTCTTCATCTTCCCTTTCTTATACTTCTTCTTCTTCTTCTTATTCTTCATATTCTTCTTCTTCTTCTTCTTTTTTCATCCACTTCTTCTTCTTCTCTCTCTTATACTTCTTCTTCTTCTTCATTTTCTTCATCTTCTTTTCCTTCTTCTTCTTCTTCTTCTTCCCCTTCTTCCTCTACTTCTTTTTTGTCTTTTCTTTTTTTTCTTCTTCTTCTTCTTCTTTCTCTTCATCATCATCATCATCTTCTTCTCCTTCTCCTTCTTCTTCTTCTTTGTCTTCTTCTTGTTCTTCTTCTTCATCATCATCATCATCATCATCATCTTCTTCTTCTTCTCCATTATTCTCTTCTCTTTCATCTTCCCAATCTTCTTCTTCTTCTCTTACTTCCTCTTGTTCTTCTTCTTCTTCTTTCTCCTCTTATTCTCATGTTCTTCTTCTTCCTCAATTTCTACTTCATTTCTTCCTCTTAGTTATCGCCTTTTTCTTCCTCTACTTTTTCTTCTTCTACTTTTTCTTCTTCTTCCTCCTCTTATTTTTCTTTTTCTTCTTCTTCCTCTTCTTCTTAAATTTTTACTTGATCTTCTTTCTCTTAATTATCATCTTTTTCTTCTTCTTTATCTTCGCCTTCTTCTTCTTCTTTGTCTTTGTCTTCTTTTTCTTCTTTGCCTACATCTTCTTCTTCTTGTTGTTCTTCTTCACCTTCTATTTTTTTGTTCTTTTCCTTCTTCTTCTCCTTCTTTTTCCTCCTTTTACCCCTCTTCTTCTTCTCCTTCTTCTTCTTCTTCTTCTCGAACTTTTTCTTCTTTTTCTTGTTCTTCTTCTTCTTCATCAACATCTTCTTCTTCTTCTTCTTTTTCATCTTCTATTTTTTCTTTGCCTTCTTCTTCTTCTTCTATTACTACTACTACTACTCCTTTTTTTTCATCTTCTTCTTCTTCTTCTTTGAATTCTTTTTCTTCTTCTTCTTCTTTTTCATCTTCTTAGTCATCTTCTCCCACTTCTTTGACATCTTCTTCTTCTTAATCATCTTCTCCTACTTCTTTGACATCTTCTTCTTCTTCTAATTCTTCTTCTTCTTCAGTCCTCTTCTTCTTTACCTACTTCTTATTCATCATCTTCTTCTTCTTCCTCTGTTTCTTCTTCAACTTCAAAACCTTCTTCTTTGCCTCCGTCTTCTTTTTCTTTTTCTTCTTATTCTTCGTCATCTTCAAAAACATCTTCTTCTCCTCCTCCTTCTTCCCCTCCTTCTTCACTTTCTTCTTCTCCTTGAAATTCTTCTTCTTCTTCTTTTTTCATCTTCCACTTCTTCTTTTGTCATCTTCCACTTCTTCTTCTTTTTCTTCTTCTTCTTCCTCCTCTTCCTCTTTTTCTTCTTTTACTCCTTCTTTATCGTAATATCCTTCTTCTTCTTCTTCATCTTCTTCTTCTCCTTCTTCTTCTTCTTCTTTTGTTTCTTCATCTTCTTCATCTTCTTGTTCTTCTTCTTATTCTTCTTCTTTTTCTTCTTCTTCTTCTTCTTCTTCTTCTTCTTCTTAGTCTTCTGCTTCTTCTTCTTCTTCTTCTTCTTCTTCTTTTTTGAGTTCTTCTACTTCTTCATTGCCATCTTCTTCTACTTTTTGACTTCTTCTTCTTCTCTTTCTTCTTTCCCTTCTTCCCATTCTTCTTCTTCTTCTTTTACTTCTGCATCTTCTTCTTCTTCTTCCTCTTCTTCGTCTTCATCTTCTCTATCAACTTCTTCTTCTTCATCTTCTTCTTCGGCTTCTTTATCTTCTTCATCTTCTTCTTCTTCTTTATCTTCTTCTCTTTCTTCTTCTTCTTCGTCTTCTTCTTCTTCTATTTCTTGTACTTCTTCTTCTTGTCCTTCTTCTTCTTATTATTATTATTATTATTATTATTCTTCCTCTTCTTTGTCTTCTCCTTCTTCGTGTTCATCTTGTTGTTCTTCTTCTTCTTTTCTACCTCTTCTTCTACTTCTTTCCCTTCTTCTTTTTCATCTTCTTCTTCTTCTTCTTCTTTCTTTTTCACCTTCGTGTTTTTCTTCTACTTATTTTTCCTCTTATTCTTCTTCTTCTTCTTATTCTTCTTCGTCTCGTTTTTTTTCTTCTTGTTCCTCATCTTCCTCTTCTTCTTCTTCTTTTTGATCTTCTTCTTCTTCTTCTTTCCTTGTCCTTCTTCTTCTTCTTCATCTTCTTTTCTTCTTCTTCTTATACTTCTTCTTCCTATTTTTCTTCATCTTCTTCTTCTCCTTATTCTTCTACTTCTTCTTCTTCTTATCATCTATTGCTTCTTTGACATCTTCTACTTCTTTTTTGTATTCTTCTTCTTCTTCTTCTTCTTCCTTCATCTTCTTCATCTTCTTCTTCTTCTTCCTCTACTTCTTCAT
>JAIUJO010002468.1:12500-15000 GCA_023846275.1 Vanilla planifolia
CTCCTTCTTTTTCTTCTTTTTCTTTTACTTCTTATACTTCTTATTCTTCTTCTCCTTCTTCTTCTACTTCTTCTTCATCTTCTTCTTCTTTCTCTGTGCCTTCTTCTTCGACTTTTTCAACTTCTTGTTCATCTTCTCCTTCTTCTTCTTCTTCTTGTTATTCTTCCACTTCTTCTTCTTCTTCTTCTTCTTCCTTTAATTCCTCTTCTTCGTCTTCTTCTTCTTCTTTATCATCTTCTTCTTCTTCTTCTTCTTCATCTACTTCATCTTTTTCTTCTTTTTTGTCTTCTTCTTCTTCTTCTTCTTCGTTATTTTCTTCTTCCTCATCTTTGCCTTTCTCTTCTTTGTCTTTGTCATCATCTTCTTCGCCATCATCTTCTTCTTCCTCTACTTCTTCTTCTTGCTCTTCTTCATCTTCTTCTTCTTCTTCTTCAATGTGTTCTTCTTCCTCTTGTTCTTCTACTTCTTCTCCTTCTTTTTCTTCACCTTCTTCATCTTATACTACTACATTTTCTTCTTCTTCGACTAATACTACTTTATCTTCTCCTTCTTCTTCTTCATCTTCACCTTCTTCTTCTTCTTCTTCTTCAACTTCTTTTTTCTTCATCTTCTTTTTCCTCTTTTACTTCTTCTTCTTCTTCTTCTTCATCTTCTTCTTCCTCCTCTTCTTCACCTTCTTCTCCTTCTTCTCCTTCATCTTCTTCTTCTTTTTCAAATTATCCATCTTATTCTTTCTCTTCCTCTTCTTCTTCTTTTTCTTCTTCTTCTTCTTCCCCTTCTTCATCTTCTTCTTCTTCTTCTTCTTCTTCTTCTTCTTGTCTTCTCTTCTTCACCTTCTTCTTCTTCTTCTTCTTCTTCATTTCCTACTTCTTCTTCTACTACTGCTTCTTCATCATAGTCATCATCATCATCAAATTCTTCTTCTTCATCTTCTTAGTCTTATTTTTCGTATTCCTCCACTTCGTCATCTTCTTCTTCTTCTTCTTCTTTATCTTTGTTTCCTTCTTTTTCATCATCATCTTCTTCTTCTTCTTCTTCTTATTCTTATTCTTCATTGTCTTCTTCTTCTTCTACATCTTCTTCTTCTTCTTCTTCCTATTCATCCTTTTCCTCTTCTTGTTCTTCCTCATCATCTACATCATCATCATCTTCTTCTACTACTTCTTCTGCTTCCCCTTCTACTTCTTTTTCTTCATCGTTTTATTCTTTTTTGCCATCTTCTTCTTCTTCTTCATCTCCTTCTTTGCATTCTTATTGTTCGTCTTCTTCTTCTTCTTCTTCTTCTTCTACTTCCTCTTCTTTTTCTTCGTCTTCTTTTTCTTCGTCTTCTTTTTCTTCTTCTTGTACTTCTTAACCATCAACTTGTTCTTCTTCTTTTTCAACTTCTTCTGCTTCTTTTTCTCCTTCATTTTCTTCTTCTTTTTCTTCTTCTTTTTCTCATTCTTTGTCTTCTTATTCTTCATCACCTGCTTCTTCTTCTTCTTCTTCTTTGTCTTCTTCTTCTTCTTCTTCTTCTTCTTCTTCTTCTTCATTTTCTTTAGATTTTTCATCATCTTCCTCCTCTTCCCCTTCTCTTTTTTCTTCTCTTTCTACTTCTTACTCTTCTTTTTCTTCTTCTTCATCTTCTTACACTTCTTTTTCTTCTTCTTCATCTTCCTTTTAATCTAATTATTCTTTTAATTCTTCTTCTTCTTCTTCTTCTTCTTCTTCTTCTACTTAGTCTTCTTCATCTTCTTTGCCTTCTTTTTTTTTCTTCTTTTTCTTTGTCATCTTCTTCGCCTTCTTCTTCTTCTTTTTCTTTTTCATTTTCTTCTTCTACTACTTATTCTTCTTCCTCTTCATTATTAACATCTTCTTCTTCTTCTTCTTTTTCTTTTCCTTCTTCTTCTTCTTCTTTTTCTCCTTCTTCTTCTTCTTCTTCTACTTCTTCTTCTTTTTCTTTGCCTTCTTCTTCTCCTTCTTCTTCGTTGTATTCTTCTTCTTTTTCATCTTCTCAGCCTCATCGACATCTTCTTCTTCTACTTCTTCCACGTTTTCCACTTCTTCTTCTTCTTCTTCTTCTCTCTTCTTCTTTTTATTTGCCTTCTTCTTCATCTTCTTCCACTTCTTCCTCTATTTCTTCTTCAACTTCTTCTACTTCTTCACATTCAACTTCTTTTTCTTTGTCTTCTTGTTCTTTATCATCTTTTACTACTTCTTTCTTCTTCTCCTCCTTCTTGTTCCCCTTCTTCTTCTTCCCTTTTTTTTCCTTCTCCTACAACTTCTCCATTTTATTCTTCTTTTTTCCTCTTCCACTTCTTCTTCTTTTTCTTCTCGTCTTCTTCTTCTTCTTTTTCATTATCACCATCTTCTTCTTCTTCTCATCTTCTCCTTTCTCGTCTTCTTCGTCTTCTTGTTCTTCTTCTTGTTCTTGTTGTTCTTCTTCTTCTGTTTCTTCTACCTCATTTTCTTCTTCCTCTTCTTTGTCCTATTCTTCTTTGTCTTCGTCTTCATATTCTTC
>JAIUJO010002468.1:30000-82500 GCA_023846275.1 Vanilla planifolia
TATTTAACGTGAATTAGGTGTACTTTATAATGGAAACCCATGCACCTTAAGTGATGGTGAATTAATGGTCTTCAAAGCATCTTCTAGTGTTTAACATGTTTCAAGGCTTGAAGACATAAGTACTAAGCTTTGATAAGTTTTTCTTAATTGAATATTAACTTATTAATTTTAAAGGTACTCTCTTTTCGTAATATGAAATCATATTCAATCATCTCTTTGATTTAGCAAATGAATAGATCCAATTTTTTAATCTACAATCCTTTTGTTGGATAAGTTCTATCCTTATTAATATTTTAGTTCATCTTGTTTGCCAAACCTTAATTAAATTAAAACTTAATTCTATTTAATTTTAGATAATCAAAATAATTTTTTGCCACATCCCAACTTGCAAAGCTTTCAAGTCAGATGAGCCTTATCTAGAAAGCACTTACAAGCCTCAAGTCAAGAAAATTAGGTTGAGCCTATTCAGGCTAACAGCGAATCTTGAATTAGATTTGTGTAAGGCATTGGATCGAGCTAGGAAACATTCAAAATTGTACATATGGGTCAACATGTATAAACCTGCATGTTACGAGTATACCCAAAGAATGAATTCTCAAATGCACAAAGGGGAAGCTAGTCCAATTTTAGCTTTGCATAATACCTCCATGCATATTATTATAGAAGTCCAAATTCTTATCCTTTCTTGCAATGTGGAACTAAAGCCTTATGACAATATATGCCCAAAATTGACAATGCTCAGCACTGTTCGATAGCACATTTTTTTGATTGCACGGTGGAGATTGCATCTACCTTTAAACAGTGATCTTAGTAGATCTAACTATCCATTCGATGAGTCAAAAGAGTGGTTACTACTTTATCCATTGTAATAGATTGATCTATCTAATGGTTGTGATCTCATTCATCTTCATCTAGCAATTATCATTATTTCTACCATTTAAAATAATCTATCCCTCATATGATGGCCTAGATCTCTCTATTATGAATCCTACGGTCCATATCTAATCCCCATTTTATCATTGATTAATCGAATGATCTATATCTCATCTATCTTGATCGAGTGATTAAGATCTAATCAAGCTTGATTCAACCATCTAAAACACAATCACTTTTACAGCATTTGCTTGAACAGTCAAGATCTCCTTTGTGCTGATCCAATAACTCTAATCAATCCCATCCAATGGCTCTGATTAAATAAGTATAATAGCTAATTAATTAGCCATTATTATGCCATTATAGTAGCCATTTCAAAAGAATATTTTAAGATCTTTTTATTCTATTTGGAAGTAGCTTTTGAAATAGTTTTTCACTCACCTTCCAACAGCTATGATAAAACAATTTTAATAAATACCTAACCATTGTAAATGAAATAAGCAATGAACATGAATCAATTTTTTAGATCTCAACAAGGCGTTGCTCCATTTTTTATTGGCATAAATTTTGTTGGGCAACCTAACATTTACAAAAGCTCGAGTTTGGTTTGATTTAATATAACAACGAAGTTGGGGTTAGGATCACAATTCTTTGGTTTTAGTCGAATCTATAAAAGTTTGTTGGTTGGAGGTGAACTGTGAGAAAAAACCTCAAGTTGTACAAGTTGAAACCTTATGTTATTGGTATTTTGCTCAACCTCAATTAGGGATGGATGTAGGTTCTAATTTGATCTAAACCATATAAAAATTATGATCTCTCATTTTAATTTTTGTCTTTATTTTTTATCATATTAAAATTAATATATACATATAACCAAGGTACATAAAATTATTTTTAAAAAATAAATATATCAAAAATAATAAAAATTAGTTTTAAGACCACTATTCACTCTCCTCTTATGAGTTTTGCACACTAAGTTCCACTTCAAAATCATCATAATTCAACATAAGGTCAGATCAATATGAAACAAATGCCATTTGACTCAACTAGACGAACACTATTTGAATAAATATTTATTTTAATAATTTTAAACATTTTTAGGGTTTTAGCACATTTTATGATACAAATTATCTAGGCCTCATTATATTACCAATAATATTGCACTTGTTCTTTGAGTTATTTAGGAATGTACAATTTGTCTCATTCTATTAAAGTTTTCATTTTCTTTTGGTTGGATTACTATAAAAATCTAACTCTCATGTCGTGCGACATTAATATCGTTTTGATTTATTTATATTACATTACCTACATTAATGTTGTTCTAAATTTTTTATATTTACTTAATATTAAAATAATTATTTATTATTATTTATGCTTATTTATTTTTATGATTCATCATTCTTCTAAATGAGGTATGATTAAGACAAAACAAAAGTTTTTGGACTTGTGTCAATAAGCTTTGCCATATTAAATTTTTATTTTTATATTTTTTTGAAAAATGTTTTAAGAGTTTTTACAAACTTTGAAAGACATTTTAATTTGTGTTAAATTTGATGATAAAAAATGCTACATTTAGTGATTTTAGAATTTTTGAATGAAGTTGTTGTCTATAATTGTTTTCATTTCTTCACTTTTTTCACTTTTATTTGGCTATATCAATAAGTAACGTTAGAACTTCCGTTGTTACCTTTACATCGATTTGATTTGTTTATAATACGATAAATAAAATTATCTCTTTTTAACTTTAGTATATCTTTGCATAATTTCAAAATAACAACTTGATATTATATATAATTATTTAATTTTGTAATTTATTGCAATTCTAAATTAGGCTAGATTAAGACAAAATGGATGTTAATAGATTTGACTTGATAAGTTCTATCAAATTAAATAATTACTTTAATACTTTTAATTTTTTTGACATGATGTATGGGACATTTGATTTCTATCTATTTATATGATCAACAATTTTGCACTCAATTATGTGACATTTGCATCAATTTTGTTTGGTTTTATTACATTGCAACAAATTATTTAGTTTTAGCTTTAATATTATTTTTCATAATATTATTATAATAATTTATTATTATTTAATGCATATTTTATTTAATAAATTATTATAATTTAACATAATGTTAGATCAAGATAAAACAAATATTATTGGACTCAACTAGATGTGTTATATATTTGAATAAACTTTATTTTAATATTTTGAAAAGTTTTTAAGGTTTTAGTATATTTTATGATACATTATTTTCATGCCAATATATATTATCAAGAATGTTACACTTGATCTTCTTAGTATTTAAGAATGTAATTTTCCTATATAATTTATCTTATTTTGTCAATTTTTACTTTAATTTTAAATATTTTAAAATATTTTTAAAATGTTTTTCATGATTTATGAGGCATTTCAATTTGTACTATATTTGATGATAAAAAATGTAACACTCGATCTTCATTGTATTTTATTATGAAGTTTTTTACATAATTTTTGTCATTTCTTCAAATTTCCCTTTTCATTGGGGTTATATTAATGAGTAACTTTGAATTTCCACGATGTGACCTTTACATCGATTTGATTAGGTTATAATACATTGCATCAAATTATCTCTTATTTTCTTTTATATATATATATATATATTTAACATTAAAATAATACTTTATTATTATTTTTTCTTATTTATATGTAATTCATAATAATTCCAAATGAGGTCTAACCAAGACAAAATAAACGTCTTTGGATTCCACTAAACAAGCACTATCTAAATAAATATTCATATTAATATTTTGAATTTTCTTTTGACAAAATATATGAGACCTTCCGTTCATAACTATTTATATGATCATGAATGTTACACCTGATTTCCTTAGTAACATGGAGTGCAACTTTCCTGTATAATTAATAACATTTTATTAAATATTTCTTTTTGAATTAGTTAAATTACTATGAAGCTCTAACTATCCTTTGTGTAACCTTAACATAGCTTTGATTTGTATATATTACATTACTTTCATTTATGTTATTCTAGTTTTATAATATATTTAATTATTATTAAAATAATAAATTATAATATTTTATGCTCATTTAATTTGATAATTTATAATAATTCCCACATAAGCTTCACTGAATAGAAATAAACATAGTTAAACCCTTTGCAAAGAACATTATTAAATTAAATATTCTCTTTTATATTTTTAAATATTTTTTCTATTTTTTGGCAATCTTTAAAAGGCATTTTGGTTAATTCCTATTTTGATGATCAATAACATTACATCTATCAGCTTAGTATCTAGAAATACAACATTTTTATACAATTTATCTCATTTTTTCAAATTATTCGAACTTATTTGGTTATATTTTATTGCTTAAATTTAATTTATTTAAACTTTAAAATATATTTTCTCAATATTAAACTAATAATTTATTATTATTTCTATTTGTTATATTGAAAATTTTTTATAAATCCAAAGAAATTCTAATGGAGATTAAAAAAATATTATGGACTTGTCTTAACTATGTTAAATTAAATATTTAGTTTTATATTTTTAAACAATTATTTTTTTGTTTTTATATAATTTACAAGACATTAAAATTTTTAATTAATTTTATGATTAATGATATTACATGCATTCTATTTAATATCATAGAATGCAATTATTCGTATAATATATCATATTTTATTCACCTTTTTTGTTTTGATTTAGTTATATTACTTTCAAACTCTAAATCTCCTAATATGCCGACATTTACATTAATTTGATCTGGTTATATTATACTACTTCAATTTTCTTATTTCAGCTTTAATGTATATTCGCTTAATATTAAAAAATGTTTTATTTTTATAGTTGCTTATTTATTTTGATAATTTTGAGTAATTTCAAAGAAAGCCTAACAGAGGCAAAATAAACATCATTGATTAATCTCAATATGCTCTATGTAATTAAAATTATTTTTTTATTTTTAAACATTTATTTTTAGAGTTTTCTCTTGCTTTTGAAGACATTTTTATTCAAACATGAATTTTTGACAAAAAAAGTTAACCTCAATCTCATTGTTATCTTTGAATATAAATTTTTCATTTAATTTAGCTCATTTTTTCAAACTTTTTACTTTAATTTTTTATATTAATATATAATTCTAGATCTTCTCTTATGTGGCATTTGCATTAATTTCATTTCATCATATTACCTTACAAAAATTATTTAGTTCCTACTTTAATTTGCTTGTCCATAATATTAAAAAAATAATTTATTATTATTTAGTGTATGTTTGCTTTAGTAAATCATTATAAGTCAACTTGAGGTCAAATCAAGATGAAACAAATGTCATTGTATTGAATTAGACAAGTTTTATCGAAATAAATATTAGTTTTAATATTTTTAAAATACTTTAGGGCATTGGCATATTTAATGATACATTCCATTTATATCAGGTATATTATATTAGATCTTCTTAATATCTAGGAATATAATTTTTTGATATAATTTATCTCACTCTATTAAAGTTTTCAACTTTATTGATTTTCTTATTATGAAACTTTAATTCTCCTCTCATGTGATCTTAATATTACTTTGATTTATTTATATTATATACTACATTCATGTTATTCTTGATTTATTTTTATATTAAAATAATATTAGAAAGAATATTTAATTATTATTTTGGTAATTTTATTTTTTAATTCATAGTAATTTCTAATAAGATGAGATCGAGACGAAAAAATACCGAGAGACTCATCACTACTAGCTCTATTAATTAAAAATTAAATTTCATATTCTTCAATGTTTTTATTTTTTTTAAGCTCATAGTATATGTTACTAAGGATTTTAATTTTTGCATAATTTAATGATCGATAATTTTACACTATCACCTTAATACCTTTGAATGCAACTTTATCATATTTTTTAACAATTTACTTAGATTTTCTTATATTATATTATTTAAATTTATATTATTTTAGATTTATTTTAGAATAAAAAATATTTTTATTATTTATTCTTTTTTAGATTACTTGCAAAAATTTTGAACATGGTTTGATTGAGATGAAAACAATTATTGAATGTAGCTTAATTAGCTATATCAAACTAAATATTCATTTTTATATTTTTAAATGTTTTTACTTTCAAATGTCTTTATTTGATTAAAGAGAATTTTAATTTCTTCCTAATTTAATGATTAAGAATATTATACTTTTTCCCTATATTATTTTGGGATGGAACTTTCCCACATAATATATCACATTTTTTCAAACTTTTTGTTTGATTTGGTTACATCACTATGTGACTCTAAATCTCCTTACATTACTTTGATTTTGTTATAACTCCAATTTTTATCACTTAAGCTTGAATGTGTATTTTCATAATATTAAAGAAAATATTTTATTATTATGCTAGCTTATTCACTATGGCTATTCTTAATAGTTTCAAACAATGTATGATGGAGAGAAATAAAATGTCATTGGCTTGTCTCAATGAGCTCTATCAAATTAAAGTGTCATTTTTATATTTTTAAATATTTTATTATATAAGATTTTGGAGTTACAAGATATTTCAAATTGTCTAATTTGATGATCATGAATGCTACACTTTATCTCCTTAGTTTCATAGAATACAACTTTCCAATATAATTTATCTCATTATTTCAAATTTTTGGCTTTGATTTGGTTATATTAATATTTATCTCTAAATCTCTTCTTGTGAGACATTTATATCAATTTGATTTGGTTATATTATATTTTATGAATTTATATAATTTTGACATTAATTATTTGTATAAAATTAAAATAATCTCTTATTATTTGTGCTTATGTCTTATTATAATTCACCATAAATCTAAATGACATCCATTTAACATAAATAATCATTTTTGGAATCATCTCACTCACAAACACCCAAAGATACTGATACTTGCACATAGATGCACATGCAAAGACACACATACACTCACAGACAATAACATATAGACACAGACACATGCACACACACACACACAAATATACATACATACACACAAACACGTGCACACACACACATGTACATACACATGTGCCCATGCAAACACAAGCACACATGCATAAAATCACAATCACAGATATGCACATAGGTACACACACACACCAACAGGATCACATACAAATATGCTCACACATGTACATGCATAGACACACACACACGTGACCACACACACATATATAGATGCTTAGTCACACACACGTACATTTAAGTATGCAAACACATACACACAATCACATAATAACACAAATGCATACATATGCACACACAAACACACATATTTGCACACACACACACACACGAGCATACACATGAACACAAAATACATTTGCACATGCAAAAACACATGTGCGCACACTTGCACATAGGCATAAACATATAAACACCCACACATAGACACACAAGCACACCCATGCACACACACAAGCACACACATCAGCATACACACATAAATAAGCTTACACACATACATGCATAGATACACATGCACACACATGCACATGCAAACACACACACTGGCATGCACACCTATGCATACACACACACACACACACACCCAATTGAACACACCCACACATGCATATGTTCACACACATACAAATAGAAAAAAAACACTCATACAAATAGAAAAACAAACACACCTACATACATACATACATACATGCAGAAACACACATACATACATACACACACACATAAACACACACACACTAAAAGAATCTCACACAAAAATTTGAACACACACGCACATACACATGCACATACTACTATATAGATGATGGACACATTCACACACACATGCACAAATACACACAAACCATGATACACACCAACATACATATGCACATATGAACACACACAAGGATACACACATATATACGTACCTAAGCAAGCATACACACATCTACACATGCATGTAGCTAAACAAGCACACACATGCACACATAGGCACACACTCATGCACACACGAGTAACCACGCAACACTCATGCACAACACACATATATAGGGATGCAAACACAAATGCACACAAAACCATGCTGCAAAAACATACATGCATATAGACACAATCACATACACATGCACACACAAATTTGCACACATGTACTTGCACAAAAAATGCATATATGCCCAAACACACAAGCACATGCATATAGACATATGCACATGCATCTACACACCAAGCACACATGTACACACAAACAAACACCATAAGTGCTCACTTAGATAAATGCTCACATGTGCACACTCCAAGACACACACATACACTCACATGTTGGAGAGCACAGATATGAACAAATGCACACGTGCAAACATACACAGATATGTAGGCACGTATGCACACATACGTAGGCATGTATACATACACACCCACACACATGTGCATGCATTAGCACACACATAAGGATTCACACATGTCACCTTACGTGCATGCACATACATACATTCACATACACAAACACGTGCACACACATAGATGCAGACACATGTATGAATAAACACATAGACACATATGCATAATCACATACTTACACATGCACATATGTACATAAATATGAAAAGAGACACACACCCACACATACACACACATGCATCTTTGGTACATACAAATGCACAACAAATGCACTCACTCATACACACAAACATGTACACACATAAAAAACTACACATACCCACATCGATGAACACACACACATGCACCCACACATACACACACATATGCATGCTTGTTCTTGCACATACACAAACACGCATACATAGCTGTACACAAACATGCACACACCTACGCATACACACGTCCCTTCATGCTCACACACATGCACACATGTACAAAGATGCACACACACACATACTCATACATTGCACACACACATACATATACAAGAAAACTCACATACACACACACGCACAAGTAGAAATGTGTGCATGCAATGCAACACAAAAACATTCACATAGATGCACAAACATATAAAACACACAAGAACACATGCACATACAGAAGCATACACACATAAAAATAGACACTTGTGTATGCGATAACATGTGCACACACACATGCTTGCACATACACACATAGTACACACACACAAGAAAGTGTATATATTGCACACAAATATACACACACATAGGCTCTCACACATAAATACACGTGCACACATGCACACACACAATTTATACGCCAATGTATGCATGCACAAGTATACAAACACCCTCATGTAGCCAAACACTCATGCATACACATAAGCACAAACACTCTAAGACATACAAAAACACACACACAACCACACATATGCACTTGCACACACACAAGCAAACATCCACAATCCCATGGGCACACACACACCCATAAAATACCTACACAAATGAATATGCACATGTAAACAAATGCTTACCCATACATATACACTTGTGCCTACTTGCACAAAAAGGCATGCACACAAACAACCACATCTACACATATGCACATGAACACACATGCACAAAGGCATACACATGTACACAAATGCACTTTGCATCCGCACAAACATATGTGCACATGCATAACATGTGTGCATGCACATGTGCAAACATGCCCACTTATGCATTAACATAAGAACCCATAAGCACTCACACATGCATGTACATGCATACACATACATGTGAGCTAACACATGGATGCACACACACAAACACACAAATAGATACAAATACACATGCACAAAGTGCACACACACAAATAACACACACACACATATGCACATGCACACAAACATACACACACGTAGATGCACACACATGCATGCTCAAACATGCACTTACATGCTCACATACATGCACGCACACATACACACAAACACTCTTACATCCATGCATGCACACGTACACACACGTACATTCATGCATGCTTGCACACTCCTCCCACAGCATGCACACATGCTCACACTCTTACATAAGCATGCACGTGCACACACACACACGCACACACTCATGCATGTACACACAATTATGTAGATGCACACACATAGATTGTTGTATGATCATGCACACATGCCCATGCACATTCACACACATATAAACTCAAATGCACTCACACACACACATGCACACAAAAATATATGCAAACACATACATAAACAAACACCCATGCACACACATGCACACCTACATATATGTGCATGTGTATATGCACACTCACACAATCACACATGCATGTACACACACAAGTAGGCACACACACCTACACACACACAAACCCAAGCACTGACCCACCAACACATGTTCGTGGGTGCACATGCACACACACACATAAACCCATACACATAAGCACACACACACATGCACACACTCTTGACATGCATGTGAACACACATGCATGCACACAAGCAACCATACAAATCCACACAACTACACCCACACACACACATATGCACAAACAAACAAACAGGAACATGAATGCACACATATATGCACATAAGCATACCCAACACATGCACACATGTATACAAAACACACATATACATGCACACAATAGACCACACATGCACATACACATACTCACTTTTACACATGGACACGCACACACCTTCATATGTGCACACATGCAAACAAACACATTTACACATGCACAAAAATAAAAAAGCACATGTAAACACACACACACACATGTACACATGCAAACATGCATACACCCACACACAAACATAAGCATACATACATGTAGACACATATCACATAGACACTCACACATACACATAAATATACACACATGCACATTGATAAACAAAAACACACACAAGTTCATGAATGAACACACATACACATGCATACACACTCACACGCATGCTCACATGCATACACATGAACATGTCTAAACACACACACACAAACACACTCATAGACATGCACATGCACACACATGACCATGCACAGATGCACACACATAGACTCACATAAATATTCACATAGACTGAACACACATACATGCACGTATATGCACACACTTGCACAAATAGATACATGCACATGTATTGTTGTATGACCATGAACACGTGCATATGCACATTCACCCACATATAAACACATGTACTCACACATACACACACATGCTAATGTACACAAATACATATGCAAACATACACATACACAAAAACAAACACACATGCACCTACATAAACATATATGTATGTGTATACGCACACTCACACAATCACACATGCATGCAAACACACACCCACACACAAACATGCAAACACACTGAAGCACTGACTCATAAACACATGTTCACGGGTGCACATGCACACACACATGGAAACCCATCTCCGCCCCACACACACATGCTTGTATGCACACACAAACAAGCCCCCACACACATGCATGCAAAAATACCACACATATGAACACAAACTCATACACAAAAGGATGCACAAGCAAGCATACAAATGCACACACATGCACCAACAAAAACACAAATTCACAAACACATAGATAAGAACATGCACGCACACCTATATGCACACACCCACACAAGCACACATAGGCCACATATGCATGCACACAAATGCCCATAAGTGTACATACACGCACATGCACACACACACCTTCACATGTGCAAACATGCAAACACATACATTTATTTATGTAGAAAAACATAGAACCACATGCAAGCATGGACTCACACACACATGCATGCACACACACATACATACACTCACACACAAACATAAGCACACACATACACACATAGACATGTACACATGCACACACACACACACATGCACATAGATATACATAGATAAACAAAGACAAACAAAATCACACACAAGTTTATGCATGAATAAAAATACACATGTATACACCCTCACACATATGCTCACATGCATACACACCAACATGTATAGACACAAACATAGACACACTCACAAACACACACATGTACACACATGACCATGCACATATGCACTAACATAAACTCACACAAACACAAACACATGTACACATGTACACACCTACACATTAAGGCATTGCCACATGCACACAGAACACATTCACATGTACAAATAACCACAGGTATAGATGCATGCACACACTGATGCACACACAAGCATGCATACACACACACACACACACCCATGAATACATGCATATACATGTAGACAGGTAAAATGCATGCATATCCACACATACTTGCATGCACACCCATGCACACACACATACATGAAAATAAGCACACTCACATGCTCACGTACACACTTGCACAAAAATGCACATGCACATGCACAAGTAAACAAATGCAAGCATAAAGACATACACATTTGCATACACATGTACAAACACATGCACACACATGTACAAACACATGCACATGCATGCACACATACACACACATATATGCATGAACACATATACATATAGATCTATCGAAGCATACTCACACACACTAACGTGCTTGCATATACACTCACACAAGGTTCCACATTCACAAAACCACTCACATGCACAAGAACAAGAGAATAACAAACATAAACATAAAGGCATGCACACATGTGCACACACATACACACAGACACACAAGCACCCTCATACACACACACACACGTATGCACTTGCAATGCATGCTCACCTAGACTCACTCACACATACAAAGGAAAACACAAACTTGCACACATATACACTCTCATACATGTACATCCACACATATTTGCATACACAATTGCAAACACACACACATGTATGCACACACATGCACAAACACAATGCACATACACACAAATACACACATGCATGTGCACTCACACACACACATGTAAATGCTCAAACATGCACATGTGCAAAGACATGCATGCATGCATACAAATGTATAAAACTACACACGCACATGCACGCACACACCCACACACACTCAAATGGGCACACACCCATACAAACACACACAAGCACAAAAAAACTATGCAAACGTCCACACACACACACATAGATGCACTCACCCATGCAAACACATGCATATTCACATGCACAAAAGCACACCCACACAGTCTCACACTCATAAAGATACATACATGAATGCATACACACACACATGCACATGAGCGCATACATATTCAAGCAAACATACAAACAATCACACACTTGCACACAAACATGCATATGCACATATACACATATGCACAGACACCCACAGATATGCATGTGCATGCATATACATACATATGTACACACGTACATAGACATGCACACATACACATAGACACACGCACAAAACCGTATGCACACACACACAGACACCTAAACTCACATTTGAATGCACACATACATACATAAGTAGACACACACACGTATGCATGTGCAACCCAATAGCCTCACACATGCACCAACACACATACCAATACCACACATATGCACAAACTTGCACACACCCACACATATAGACTCTCCCATACATGTACACATACACATACGTGCATGCACAATCACAGACATATGTATGTACACTCTTAAACAAACACACACACACACATTCATGCACTGATGCACACACATATAGACATCCATGTGCACTCACACGCATACATGCACATGCTCAAACTTGCACATGCACACATAAATCCACACATGCATACAAATGCATAAAATTACACACACACCCACCCACACACATGGGCACTCACACAAACAATCACACATAGACAAACACACACATATACACAAGCAAACAAAAATACCTACAAATGTGCACATGCACACACACACACATACATAGATGCACCCACCAATGCAAACACATGCACATGGACATGCACAAAAACAAACCTATACATTGTATCATACTCATAAAAACACACAGAGATGCATACAAACACACAACACACACATATGCATGTACAAACACAAAGCATCTACATGTCTAAGCGAACACACAGACAATCACACATTTGCACACAAACACGTACATGCAAATATGCACAAATACACAGGCACCGACACACACACATGCACACACACACAAACATATGCTCGCACACATAAACACACAAACACATATATGTATGCACAAACATACACATGCATACATAAGTAGACACACACGTACACATGCACAAGTGAACAACCACACACATGCACCCACACAAATACCAACACACACATGCACAGACTTCCACACACCCAAACATATACACTCTATAATACATGTACACAAACAAACACACACATGTACGTAAACACATGCACAAACACACATGCATTTACAAACCTTGATGCACACAAATATAGACATGCATGTGCACTCACACACACACGTGCACTTACTCAAACTTTCACATGGATATAGACATGCATGCAAATACAAATGCATAGAATTGCACACACACACATGCACATGCACATGAACACACACCCACACAAACATAAGGGAACTCACACATACACTCATAAACACACATAGACATACACAAGCACACAAAAAAGATGCAAACATGCTCACACACACACAAAACACACATACATAGATACACCCACCCATGCAAATGCATGCACATGGACATACACAAAAACACAGCTATGCATAGTCTCACACTCATAAAGAGACACACACATGGATGCACACAAGCACATACATGTCCAAACAAACTCAAACAGTCATAGGCTTGCACACAAACATGTATATGAATATACGCATACACATATACACATCTACACATGCACCCACACACACACATACGCACACACACAACCACAGACACACACCCCACACACACGCACACACACAAACACATGCTTGTGTAAACAAACATAGAAACACACATACATATGCACACACACATGCATGCATACAAACATGCATCCATAAGAAGACACGCACATGTAAACATGTGCAACAGAACAACCAAAAATGCACCCTCACACATACCAACACCGCACACATGCGCATTCATGAACTCATAAACATAGGCACTCACACATGAACACATCCAAAGGCACACACATCAACATGCACACACTTGTAGAAACATAACCACATGCACACAATCACACACATACACATGGACACACACATAGAAACACATTCTTGCACACCTTCATACCCACACATGTAGACACATGCACATGCTCACACAGATACATACATGCACATGCGCATATGCTCACATGGAAGCACAACACACACACAAAATTCCATGCAAACATAGACATATGCACAAGACCATAAGCACACATGTAGAAGAGTACACAAACACATGCATAAATACTCACACTCACATACACAAATATACACACATACATACATGCAAGTAAGGACATACACAAATTCACTGACATATAGGCAACACACACACATGCACACACAAAAACTCTCACAAAGAACACACTCACAAATTTATACACACCTACTCATACACAAACACACATGCACATACATAGGTACACACACATGCACACACACCCACACACACTCACACCCCCACACACATATATGAATTGGCACATGCGCACATAAACAAAACTGCACATGCAAAGACACACCTCACAGACACAAACATATATGCACACATACACACAAGCATGCATGCAAACCCAAACATGTGCACATGTACACTTACACATAG
Source organism: Vanilla planifolia (assembly GCA_023846275.1). Lineage (NCBI taxonomy): Eukaryota > Viridiplantae > Streptophyta > Magnoliopsida > Asparagales > Orchidaceae > Vanilla > Vanilla planifolia. The sequence continues at coordinate 45,470 of JAIUJO010002468.1, forward strand.
ACACACTCACAAACATGCATAGACACACACACACCCACTGGCACACACTCATGCCCACCCCACATACACACTAACAAACTTGCACACACACACACACACGCACACACATATGTACACACGCTAGTTCACCCAAGCACATAACGCACATGAATCTACATGCACACACATGTGTTTACCCACACAAAAATGCAAATGCACATGTACATGCTCAAGCAAACAAATGCATATACCCACTCCTACATGCACATAACCACATACATGCATTCACATGTACATGCAAATGCACACACACATGCACACACTTCAGCACACACACATGCATATAAACATGTGCACACATGCATGAACTCCCACACACACATGATCACACACAACATAAACAGAGGAACATACACATGCATATATACACATGTGCATATGTGCTCAAACACATGCATGCACCCATAAACAAGCACACATGCACCCATAAATATGCACACATGTACACAAACAAATTCACTCACATGAACACACACACACATACATAGATGCACAAATAAACACACATACATACACATGTATACTTACATGCATGCATGTACACACCTACACAAAGATGCATGCACACACACACACACACACTCAAACGTGTGTGAATGCACACATGCACACATACACACATGAACAAACACACGTACATGTACGCGTGCACATAAACCAACATGCACACACATACAAGAAGTAACACTTACACACACATGCACACACAAAAACACACATGTACATAGACACATGCACACAGACACCAATTCACTCCCACACACATAAGCATGTACACACACAAATATATGCAAACATGCATCCACACACATGTGCACAAACACCCATGCACTCCCACACACAAATGCATGCACACACACATATACACACACACATGCATGCAAACATGCATATACACACACACATAAGAACCCACATACATATACCCATGTAGACACACACACACATGCACACAAACACACACAACCACATGTATGGACACACATTCACTCAAAATCATACACATAGACACCAATGTACACAAGCATACGCATATGCAAATAGAATAATGCACATGCATAGGCACAAACATACACATTAGGACACATGCACACACATACAAATGTAGGCATGCACACACCAACACACACATGCATTTACATACACACATTCACACAAGCACGAATGCACACACACTCCAACATGCATGTGTACATACAGACCAACATACACTCACACATATACACACACTAATGTCGACACACACAAGTGTTCATGCTTGCAAACAGACAAGCACGTGAACTGCCACACATAAACACATTCACACACAAGTGCATGTGTGTGTGCATATGTACAGAAATGCATGCACACATGCACTTACTCACATGTGTTCACCACACACACATAACTACATGCATCCATAAATGCATGCAAACAAGCACACATGCATGCACTTACACACAAAAGTATACACACCCCCACACACATGTAGATAAGAAGACATGCACACAAACACACATGGACAAACATGATGCACACACTAATACACAAACACACACGTACACACATATACACTCACACACATGCACACATAAATGCACAAATACATGCACACACACACATACACACTTGCACATGCACATGTACACTTATACACATGCATGCACAACCACACATGAATGCACACAAGCAAACATAAACGCACACACACACACATGGTCGGTGCATAAATGTACGCATGTACATTGCCACACACATTCACATCCATGCATGTAGGCACATGCATGCATTGCATGCAAACACATGCAGACACACATGTATAAACACACATATACATGTGCATAGAAACATGCACACAAACATACACATGCATGTGCACACACACACACACACACATAGACAAATATATTCACACACACACACATATACACCAACACGTGCACACACAACCATGCACACACATGTACTCACAGGGTTAATATGCAAATATATGCACACTCATATATACACACAATCATACATAGAAATGCATGAATGTAGACATGTGATCATGTGCACACACATATGCATAAACATAACACCTCAAACAAACACTCACACTTATGCACGCACGTACGGTCATGCACACGCACACAAACCCACATACACTCACACACAAACACATGCTAATGTCAAACACACAAGTGTGCATGCATACATGCATACACACAAGCATGCAAACAGCAACATATACACAAATTCACACAAATGCACACACATACATCGACACACCAATACACATATGCATACATGTGTGTGTGTGCATATGCACACAAATGCATGCACACATGCACTCACTCACATGTGTTCACTACACACACACAACGACACACATGCATGAATGCATGCAGGCAAACATGCATTCCTACACTTACATGCACACAAGTACACACACTCTTGCATGCACACACATCCACACACACCCACACACACACATGCATTTGCACACACACATGCATACAAACACACACACACACACACAGATAAGTACATATGTACGAACACATGCACATAATCACACATGGACAAACAAGTTGACCTGAAACATACATTCATGCATGCACACACAAATACACCAACACTTGCACATGCAATGAGACACATGTATGCACAAATATGCATAAACACATATACAGACATGCACACATATGCACATAATGCAAGCACACTCATGTACAATCATAGACACATGTACAAGGCACAAGCACACACGCTCATGCACATGCAAACCTACATACTCTCCCACACATTCACAAGCAAACACACATACATGTGAACACTCTCACGCACACACATGTACAAAGTAACACAGGCATATGCACACACAGAAATGCATGAGCACAAATGCATACACACATACACACACATGCACTTGATCACACTAAATCACACATACACTTACATGCATGTGCTCACACATGCCTATACCCATGCTCATATGAACACAACACTCACAACATATATACACGCAAATATATGCACACACACACACATACAAGCTCATACAACATACACTCACACACACACACACATGCCTACACACCCTCATGTCGATGCACACACACATACACATGTGCACACATATACATATGTACACACACATATACATAATCAAACACATGCATGCACAGACTCCATCACACACATGCTCATCAACCTATCAACATTTATGTAGACATAAGCATTAACACATGGACTCACAAACATGCACACACATACACACATTCACACAAATGCACGTGAACACACACGCACACACACACACACACACGCACACATACCCATGCACACATACACATGCACACATACGCAAATGTCCACAAATAGCCTAAAACACATTAGCACAAACACAAGTGTATACACACACACACACATATATATACACATAGACTTGAACACATAATGGCACACACACACAAATTGACACATGCACATGCACACACATGCATGCACAAATGTACACACATTGAACACATGTGCATACATGCACACACGAACACACGTGCATACATGCACACACGAACACACGTGCGCACATGCACCTGCAAACACGTGCGCACATGCACATGCAAACACATGTGCATTCATGCACAAAAAACCACACAAACATTTAAATGCACACATACCTAGGCATGTACACATACAGCCATGTGCACACACATAAACATGCTCAAACACATAGACACACATGCACCAGCACATGCACACACATGAAGAAGCACAAGCACCCATAGACACATGCAAACACATGCATAAATATACACATGCATATGCACACACATGCAATGGCACACACACATGTACATGCAATTAAAGACACATGTACACATGTGTAGAAATACATACAAACACGGACAAACATATACACAGATGTTTGTAAGCAAGCATTCTCACATGCACATGAACACAGAGAAAAGCTCTGAGGCACAGATGCACAAACATGCATGCATATGCACACACATACATACACGTGCACCTGTAGACACATGCAAACATATGCACATGTAGAAGAAACACACACAAGCACACATGAACATGGATATGCTTAGGAGAACACATGTGCATTAACACACAAGCACATACACATGGATAAATACAAGAATACTAAGTACACATATGAATATGTATAGGTATACTCACATTCACAAACACATAGATGTATGCACACACACCCACACATACAAATGCATGCACAAACCTTGGCAACCACAAAAGAACCCACACACATGTGCATGCATGTACACATATGCACCAACATACATGCTCACACACATATAAAAACACACCCACACATGAAGATACACATGCATAAAAACTAAGATGGACGTACACACACTAAATGTATAGAACACACATAAACACATAAATGCACACACAAGAGCACACATACACACACAAACTCACATACATCCATACACATGCATGCACACACATATGCAAACACACAAACACATGCACACACACTCTAATAGATAAGCACACACACACTTAGACACAGACACATACACACCCATGAACCCAATCACACACACCAACATACGTCTACACATAGGCATATAGACAAAAACATACACACATAAAAGTAATATACATGAAAAGGTACACACAAACACATGCCCATGTGCACACAAATACATGCACCCACACTCATTACATTGCCCACATGCCAACACACAAGAACACACAAACACACGTGTACACACAGTCATGCAGACATGCACACCCACACACAAACATGCATACAAACACATGCACATGCACTGGCATAAACACTCACATGTAATTGCAAAAATACACTCACACAAACATGGAGAAATAAACACATGTGCACACACATGCAATCAATCACGTACACACATGCACATAGAGATGCTTATACACACAAACACATGAGCACACTCACACACACTCAATCACCAAAACATGTTCACACACATGCACATGCACAAGTATGCACAGAGGAACGCACATGCACATGTACCCACACACACATGGACATGCACTAACACATATAAACATGCACACACACATGCATACACACACATAGCATGCATACAAATGCATATGCACATGCAAACATGCACACACACCCAAATGCACACATACACACACACATTTGCATAAGCACACATGCACACACATATAAAGATTTACCTAAATACACACAGACATGTGTATGTATGCACACATGCACATGCATAAGCACACACATGAATAGGCAGACACAAAAACTCCCACATATACACACACACATTTATGCACACACATGCCCGCATGTAGACAAACGTACACAAACATGCACATATACCCAAACAAACTAAAACACACACATGCACACAAAGATACACAAACACACAAAACTACACATTCAAAAACCCACACACATTATAAACCAAACACGCACACTCTCACACATGTGCACACAAATACGTGTATGCACAAGCACACATACAAACACATACATATACACACACCCACATGCACACATGTACATGGACACACTCATGCACAAGTATGCACAAATGCAAGCATACACATAAAAACACAGACAGATGTAGACACATACACACATGCATATGCATAAACACATATGCACATGTACAAACACACATACTTTCAATGACACAAACACATGCACATGCACAAAGGAAAAAACACATGCACATGCACACATGTGTGCACATGCTCATTAGCACACATGCAAAACATGGACACATACTTATGCACACTTGTACAAACACACACACACACACACACACTCACGTAAGCATGAACCAACACACCCACATGAACACACACAATCATGCTCATACATACACACATGTAGACAAGTATGCACAAGCACACACACACACAAAACACCACACTCACAAATGAACACATGTACACACAACACCCACATGCATGCACATGTACAAACATGCATGCACAAATACACAAACATGCACACATACCTATAGGCATGACACATGTAAACACACAAGCAAATAGACATGCATATATAAATGTTCACCGACAAACACACACGATGATGCACATGTGCACGCAGCCATGCACACATACACACATGCACTTGTACATGCACATGTACATGAATACCTATTCCTTTGCATACTAACACATATGCACATGTATAGGAGAACACACATGCAAACAAGCACAAAAATGCAAACATGCACAAAAAGTACACAAGAACGAATTCATACCTGCTCGTACAAATGCATGCCTACACAAATGTACAAACACACAAATACACACGCACACATACACACTCGAACAAACACATGCACACAAAGTTGCATGCATGCACAAAAATGCACCCATAGAAATGTCAATATGCACACACTCCTATACACATAGGCATGTACTCACATGCATACATATACACATGCATGCACATACACTTCAATGCCCACGAACATAGATAGGTATGCACTAACATAGGCACATACATGTGCATGCACATGCATACATAGAGACATACATAAACTTATACACACAAACATAAATATGCTCACTTGCACAAACACACACATACAAATATAGACTAACAAATACATGTAGACATACACACACAAATAGGAATACAAACATAGGCACCTACATACACACATACATGCGCACACATACACACACATATGCACGCACACAAACACAATCAGACATGTAGGCATAGACACTCACATGCAAACATACACACATGCATGCACACATACACATGTAAATTCACACACACGCATGCATGCACATACACACATACACATACATATGTACAGAAACACATGCACACATTTGTACACACAAGCACATGTGCATTCATCCAAACATACACACAAGTACATATGCACCACCCACACATTCAAATAAGCACATAATTGCACACACACACAATGGCACATACAGGCACAAACACACTCACATACATAAATGCATGAAAGCACACACACACACACAAATACATAGACACATGAACACACACAAGCACAAGTACACATACACATAGTAACACACACACAAGCACACATACACACATGCACGAACACACACACAAATGCACTGACATGCACACAAACTTATACACACACATACACATATACACACATGCATATGTGCTAGTATACACACATGTCCCCATAAGTGCATGCACATACTCACACACCTGTGCACACAGACACATACAAATGCACCGATATAGGCACACATAGTCGCAAACACAGGGACGCACACACAAGTGCATGGACAAAGACATGAGAGTGCACACATACACACACATGCATAATCAAATACTAGTACATGCACCTATGGACACACACACATAAGCATTAATACACACACATACGTACTAATGCACACAAACACATGCACACATACAGATGCATGCGCACACACAAACATGCTCAAACACATACACACACACAAAAAAGCACAAACACCCACGGACACATGCAAACACATGTACAAACACACACATGCATATGTGCACACATGCAAAGGTACACATACATGTACATACAATTAAAGACAAATGTGCACATGCACATACTTACACACATACATAGACAAATATATACATAGATGTTTGTAAACAAGCATACTCACATGAACATGAAGAAAGTCACAAGCCTACAGACACAGACACACAAACATGCATACATATGCATAAACACACATACATGTGTACCTACACACACATGCAAACACATAAGAACACACATGCACATGTAGAAGCAACACAAGTAAACACACATGAACATGGATATAGTCAAAAGAACACAAGACACAAATGTATGCACATGGGCATATTACACACTCACACGTACATGCATAGGCATACTCATATTCACATGCACATAAATGCATGCACATACACCCACACATACACATGCAGGTAAACACTCTGGCATGCACACACGAACCCACACACACATGCATGCATGCACACACATGAACATGCCCACATGTATACACACATGCACCCACATGCATGCTCACACACACATACACATACACACCCAGACACTTACATGTTTGCACACATGCACAAGAACATATGTATGCATAGAAACTAAGATGCATGTACACACACATGAAATGTACAAACACATGAACACACATAAACACACATACGAAAAAATGCACACATGTAGTCACACGCACATGCACATGCACACACAAGTGCACACACACACACACACTCACATACATGCATATACATGCATGAACACCCATATGCATGCATAGAAAACATGCACACACACTCAAATAAATAAGCAAACACACACACTTAGACATAGACACATACACACCCATGCAAACACACACACACTATGAACCCAATCACACACACCCATATGCACCCACACATAGGCATGCACAAAAACATGCACACACATAAAAAATTACACATGCACAAAGGTACACACGAACGCATGCCCATGTGCACACACATACATGCACCCACACTCATACAACCTTCTTGTGCTAACACACCGGCACACGCAAACACATAGGTGGACATGCATATATGCACACACATTCATACATGCATGCATGCATAATACATGCATACAAGCACTTGCTCACAAACACATGCACACACACATGCACCCATACATTCACATAAGCAAACACACATTCTTATACACACAAACACATACATGCATAAATGCTTGCACACATATACATATAGATACACTCATTCACACAAGCACATGCTTCCATGTGCACCCACATGCATGCTCAAAATACACAAAAATACAAACACGTGCACACACATACATATGCATGCACACACATACACAATAGAAACACACACACACACATGCACATGCACATAATTACGAACACACAAACAGGCACATGCCCAATCTCAGACATGCACGTGCACACTCACACACACACGAGCAATCGCACGTACTGAGATGCACACACATGTACCTGTGTGCACACACACATGCACTAATGAAAGTACATGCATGCACACACACAAACACCTACTCAAACCCATAAACACGTGAACACGCATGCATACTCCTACACTCACAAGCACATACATGCAAGCATGCACGTGCTCGTGCACACACACTTACACACATATATAGGTGCACACCCCTCCCCACACACACAAACTCACATGCACATGCATACACACACATATTCATATACATACACATGTAGAAATGCAAATGCACTTAAAGACACTAAAAGAGGTGCATAATTCCATGTGAACAGCAGCACACATACACATTCACAACCATGCGCACACACATACATATAAAGCATGCACATTCACACATATGTAAACAGAAACCCAAGCACACTCAAACAAATGCACATGCATGTTGTCATATGCATGTATGCACACACCCACACCTGTACACCTTTGCATGTATAGACACATGCACACAAAACACACATGCTCACACACACATGCTTGCATAGACATGCACTCACATACACATATGCATCAACTCATATGCACACACATGCACATACAAAAACACACGTACACACACATGCACATGCATGCACACACACATCCACAACACACTTGCACAAGAACACATACACATAAGAACACATGCATGAACACACACATAAGCAGACATACACACATGCACACACATTAACACACATATAACCACATAAATAGACACACACAAATGCATGCACATGCACACAAAAAAAGAGACACACAAACATGCAAGCATGCAATGTGACACACAATTAGACCTATGTGCACACCTACACACAAACACGCACATGCACACGCTCACATTCACACTCGTACACACATGTGCATGCACATGGACAATCTCCTACACATGTATACATAGAGGCACAGACACATATGCACATACACAGATGCATGCACATGCACATACATGAACTCATACACACACAACTGCTTGTGCACAGATAATAAACACCAACACAATCACATATGCACATATATGTACACTCACACTTGCAAACACTCATACAAACACAAAAAAGTAGATGCACTTTTAACACACTCACAAACGTATACATACATACTTAGGTTAATGCACATGCACACATATGGACATGAACACTTATGCATGGACACATAGAAATACACACACAAACACACACATACCCATGCATACAAACACATTTACAAACTTGTTAATGCACACACACACTTGCACATGTACATAAGCACATGGGCACACATGCATAAACACACACAAACATAGACACACACTACAAAAGCACAAATATACAAACACACACTCTGATAAGCACACAAACTCACACATACACACACACACAAATTCACTCAAGTGTGTGCATGCACACATTTGCACACAAAGGTATACACATGCAAATAAATGAATACACATGTACACACATGTATGCACATATGCACACACACTCTCATGCACACCACAGACACGCATGCAAAATCACACACATGTACACATGCACATGCACACATAGAGAAATAAACACATATGTATCCACACACATAAATATGTGCCCATATGCACACACATATGCATTAATGCACACAAACACACTCAAAAGCATGCACATAAGACCATGTACACATAGTCACACACATGCACACCACACATATATGCATGTACACCACTTACACACATCTTTATGTGTGCCCCTACACACACACACATATGTAGGAAAACATATACATGTACACACAAACATGCATACACACATATCGTCCCCCTACACATGCACATACACATGCACACATTACAAACCCACAGACATGCACATACATTCACATACTTATGCATGCTCACATATACATCTACATAGACACACACACACACATGTGCACAAACACACACACAAAGAAACACACATGAAAATACACACATAAGCACATAGGCACACATGCACACATACTTGCATATGCACACATGGGTGTGTGCACACCTATCCATGCACAAACATACACTCACTCATAGTGTACACAAACATACAGACACACTAGAACACATAAGCACACAGGAACATACACGTACACAAACACAAGTATGCACATGCACACATACCTACACACAAACATATGCACACACTCCCATCGACAAATGGCCTCGCACAACCACTTACTCATGCATGCACACTCACAAATGAACATATGCACATGCACACACACTCCCAAATGCACACACATGTAAACACACACATAAACATAAACACATAAACTGTTATACCCGATAAAATAGTATATGTTTAATTTTCAATAATTCAATTGTGGCTTGGATGATTTCAGATCGACAGTAGGATGAGCCAGGAGATTAATTGGAGGCTATTGGAATTTCTGAAATTTCTGGGGATTTTTCGGAGCACCGAGGTAAATTTTAAGTAATTTTTCCCTGTTTATTTGGATTTATTGGATTTTTGGAAATTCGAAAATCAATTATGATCGGTTATTTTAAAACCGAAAATTATTTTTATCGCGCGTGAACCGGACCGGAACGGTTCAGCGGAGGCGGAGGCGGTTCGCCGAGTTAGTTTGCGTGTGCGTTCTGATAAGCGGATCGGACGGTCGTGATCGACGGTTGGGATTGAACCGGCTGATCGGGTGCTTACCGTGTCGATAGCGTGTCGACAGCGCGTATCGGGTGCTTACCGTGTCGAAAGCGTGTCAACGGTGCGTAGTGGATTTTCACCGTGTCGGCCAGAAATATAAAACCCTCGTGAAACGATTAGGGTTCGTTCGACCGACCGATAGAGAGATTTTTCCAGCGTACGGCGCGTGATTCCGGCGGCCTGGCAAGGGGCTTTTTGTGCCTGGAGATTCACGGGAACGCGGAGAGTCGATTGATACCGGATTCGTTCGGTGAGGAGCTGCGGCGAGCTGCGGACGAAGTTCACAGTCGCCGGTGTCGTTGAGGTAGGAAATTCAGAAATTAAATTAGTTATTTAGCAAAATTAAAGCATGGAATATTTTGTTAATGTCTATCTGAGCATGTGATGGAAATTTTGAAGTTCGGAAATGCATTGCAGTATTATAATTTTAGCATGTTAGGTTTTAGGGTTTCGGAAAATTATACCCGCCGAATTCGGGAAATTTACCAAGCATATGTTGAGTTGATTATGTGCTTAACCATGTTAAGGTGGTTTTCAATTGCTGGAATCGTTTAATTTCTTAAATTGTCAATTAGGGATCGGATGAAACTCCTTCGAAGGAAATTTTGATTTAATCTTAAGAATTAGTGACATCATTGGAATGTTAGGATAATACGAACATGTTCTCCTTGATCTCGGTCGCCGGAAATCGACGGGGGAAAACGGAATTTCCCGGAGAATTCGTCGGCTAGGGTTTCGCGGGCGCCGGGCGGAGGAAGGAGATGGATTAGGATTTAGTTAATTAGTTAATAATTAATCGTAAATTAATTAATTAACAATTATTAACTTAATTGGCGCGGATGAGAGAGAAGAAAAAAGATTATAATTCGGAAATTAATTCCGAATTTACGGAAATAATTTAATGCGGCGCGGAAGAAAAAAAAAAACGGGAGGAATTAAATTCGGAAATTTATTTCGAATTTTTGGAAAAAGAAAATGCAGAATATTTAATTCGGAAATTAATCCGAATTTCGGAAAAAGAATTATGGGAAAATTTAATTCGGAAATTTAATCCGAGTTTTCGGAAAAATAATTTGCAGAATATTTAATTTGGAAATTAATCCGAATTTTTGGAAAAAGGATATATGTGGAATTTAAATTCGGAAACTATTCCGAATTTCGAAAAATGGATAAAGACGGAAATTGATTACGGAATTTAAAAATTTCCTGAAGTAGGGAAAAATGTTATCAGTGACGACAGTACAGTTGAAAACAGTCATACAGAGGTATGGTACATAGATGCTACCAGAACAGTCAGTAACTGGTATAGTTGTATTGCTTGGATGGCAAAGGGCATGGATTGAGTCAGTTTACTCAGGGTTGGCATATTTTATGGATTGGCATACTGGACCGGACTACTATAGACCCTATATGATGTTTTAGGGTAGTTGTGGTAGGTAACTGTGCGGTTCAGACTTAGCTTCCACAGTATACATGTGGACTGGTATGCACCTTGTCGTACCTGGACATATGTTGCCGGATCTTGGAGTCAGAGATTGGCAATGACTGTAGGGGCGTGAGCTTCTATGGAAGTTGTTGGTAGAGGACTCTTTGGGACGGTGGCTGAGTCGATCTCTCCTGGTCCATGTGTGTAGGCCTGCGCGCCTGAGGGTGGCAGGGGTGTCTCGCAGTGGCTAGCCAAGTGTGTAGGCCTGCGTGCCTTAGGGTGGCAGGGGTGTCTCACGTTGGCTAGAGATTTTGTGACTGGATCTGTCTATAGTCTCCAGGAGATTGATTGACGAGAGACGCTGCGGTGTCAGGTGCTTAGGCACCATGCGTGTTTCGAGATGGGCGTTCCCACTGGCACGCTACCTGGAAGCCCAGAGGAGAGCTACTCTGGTGTGACTGGGGGTGACTGTGGTTGGTCGGAGTCTGGGACTGAGAGTGCCTATCCACCATACATTGTTATGCTGTATTCCTATATTTTTGCTATTATCCTTCTCTTGCATGTGAGTTTTACTAGCTGTCTTTCCTACTGGGCGTAGCTCATTCCTGTGTTACATATTTCAGTGGCTCGGCAGACTTGATGCTACCTGATTAGGTGGGATCGTGGTCAGCAGGCTTGTGGAGGATATCTGATTTGTGATTGTCTGAGATATTCTGGTTAGTTGATTGTTGTTGTTGGATGTATTTAATGAGATTGTTATTCTCATATGTCATGTAATATGTGAGGGTAATTCTGACTTATGTTTCTGGTTGGATAATGTTACACTTGTTGGACTTGGATCTTATTCTTGTGATGTAGTTTCATTCACTGTTTTATTTTATTGTCTTGGAGTATGGTGTGTGGAGTGTCATATTTTATTGTGGATGTTATATATCTTTTTGTTTGATGGTGAGGTCATTACATGACTATGGAACTTAATCGTGGGGGTTCAGACTTCTATTAGATCGGTTCTCCTACCGGTATGGGTTAGGAGTATTGGGTCTAGTAGGAGTAACATTGCGCGAGTCCATCTGTTAATTCAGGAGTCATGAACCTGATTTGACGGTGTACCCGGGAGATGGGATCCACATTGTTAAGGGAAGTAGGTGTGTAATGATGTGTTATATCCTATGTTTTTCGTAGGCTACTCAGGTTGGTATGGGACGATCTGAGCTGTCTATATGCAAAAAAAAAAAAAAAATTTATGCCAAAATCAGCCTAGAAAATATGGGGTGTAACATAAACACAAACAAATAAATCACACATGCACATCCACACACATGGATAGAAACACACAAATGCATATAGACATGCAAACACTTGTGCATCCACATGCACTTGCATGCACCCACATGCACACACACACATGCAACAATACACATGGATACACACACATAAGTACACAAACACACACATGCACTTTTTTATGCACAAAAATACATTCACACATGCACACATGGGAGTGCATGCACATATGCAACCAAGCACATACATAGAGGCACACATGCACATACACATATGCACATACACATATGCACACAAACGTGTATGTCCACACATATGCACAGGCATGAACATGTAGACCCACACACAAATGCATAAAAACAATCACCCAAATAATGGACACGCAGACATAAACAAATGCACACCAACACACACATGCACACTTATGCTTGCACACATAATCAAACACACAAACACACATGAACACATGTAGAAATACTCACAAACACATGTATGCACACACTCCAATGCACTTACACATGCAATCTCCCATGAGCACTTACACACATGCACCCACAAGTGCAAATGTTACACATGCACACACACACACTTGCACGCATATGCACACACACACACACCTACTTATGCACATGCACACACACATGCACAGACATGCACATGCCAATGAATACTTTTAAGCACATGCACATGCACACACATGTGCATGGCCAATGTAAACATATACATACATATATGCACAAATACATGCACATGCTCATGAACACATCTAGCTACCCACACACACATGCACATGCTTGTTTTTACACTCACACAACATGCACATATGCACACACACACACACACAAACACATAGGCATACACACAAACATGCATGCACACATACACACAAACACATAGATGCATGACCCATCCACACATGTAAATACACAAAAGCACACAAACACAAAAGCATCTACTTGCATGCACACACACTCACACACACATATGCACATGCATATGCACCCTCACACACACACATGCACATATGCACTCAAACATGCACACACACCTTCACACACCAAGACAAACATACACACCCACACATACACACACTCATGCACACAAAAAACTAGATACACAAATGTACAAATCCCATAGAAATAAGCACACCCAAAAACAGTACATACATACATGCACACACATAAGCATGCATAGACACACCTGTGCACAAACACACCCACACACACTCAGACATAAACATAACCATCCATACATATAGATGCACACAAAGGCACACATACAGACACATACAAACACATGTGTAGAAATATACACACATGGACAAACACATAAGAACATGCACACACATACAGCCACACATATATGCACACACAGAAGCACCAAGCATGCACACACGCAAACATGCATACGAGACAAGCACATTCATGCTTATGCACATGCACATATATATGCACACATAATTGTACGCGCATAGACACACATACATACACACACACAAATGAACAAACACCCCTACATAGCCACACACATAGACACATACTCATACACATGCACTCACACACGTAATAACATGCAGGAAAATACATGCAAGCAAACATGCACATATGAATACACACATACACACACATGCACACATTCGTACACACACTTGAGCACACACAAACACATAAATGTTCACACACATGTATGCACATACATATGTACACAAATGCACACACCCACACAAACTTGCATGCACACATATACACTATCACACACACAGACATACACAATCACACAAGCACATGGACATGCACACACATTCTAAGGCATACACAATCAAATCAATGCATGAACAAATAGACCCATAATTATTGGCACATATACAAACACACACACATACATATATAGACAAACAAATGTAGAAACATCACATACACACATGCACACACACATATACCAACACATGCACAAATGAACACACACACATGTACAAAGTCATATGTGCACAAACAAGCACAACTCCACACAAAAACATGCTTTCATGCAAGTACACATCTAGAAACATGCACATACACACACATGCTAACACATCCACACAAGTAGGAAAATATGCACATGCACTAATACACAAATGCATGCAAGCACACTCATACATGCATGTACACCAATGCACACATACGCACATGCATGCACACAAACTTGTACAAATAGGCACATGCACTAGCACAAATAAGCACATGCAAACAATGAGGTATACACACACATACAAATGCATGCACAAACATAAACACTATATGTGCACACACAAGCAACCTCTCTCACACACACATACAAAGGCATACATGCACACATGCATACAAAAAAATATGTAAGAAAACTAATTCAAGCATATACACCCAAGCACACACGTGCATGCACATGAGCTCACACACATTAGCACAAACAAGCACTTACAAATAATGGAGGCACACACACACTCATAAACATGCACATGCACACACATGCACACACACGTGCACATGCACACAAGCTTGTGCACATGTATGTATACATGCATGCACTAACACACTCATGTACTAAGATACACACAAGCACACACATGCACACATGTGCACACGAATACACACATACAAACATTTTCACATAGCAATGCACACAAGCATGCATGTGCATGCAAACATACATGAAAGCACAAATGCTAAAAAATATGCACAAAGAAACACATGCACACACACACACACACTCATAATCACACAATCACACACAGGGTCACACACTCATATGAAACACACAAATGCACACAAAATGTGCACACACATCCACACACACCCACATGCACTCATCCTCAAGCACACACATAGACACACAAATGCACACATACATACATTGACACGCACACATGCACACACAAGCACACAATCATGCACACACACATACAAGCACACACATGCACATACACACTCACTTGTACTAACACGTCCATGCTCACATAAAGATATACACTCAAGTGTTCAAGAACATATGCTCACACCCACTCGCACACATAGGCACAAACACACAGAGACAAATACACATGCATGCATGCACACAAACACACACATGCACACACACAAATGAACGCATTCATGCACACATACACACACACACACCAAAACAAGTACACATGCTCATATGCACACACAAAGACACACACACTGACATACAAACACACACATAGATGCACACACACACATGTAGGCATACACATAGACACACTAAGATTAACACGCACAAACATGCTCAAATGCATACACACGCATGAACACATGCTCATACATTCACACACATCACTCACACACAACCTCATGCACTCTTCAACAAAAAACACATGCACACACACATGTGTACACATAGAGACATGAAACACACAAGCAAAAACACACACAATCACACACACACATCCATTCACACAACCACATGCACACATACATATGCATACAAAAATACAAATGCACACGCACACATATAAAGGCACACACATGCCAAAAGCCACACACATGTAAACATTCTTGCATACACATTTGCACACACACTTACACCTATGCACACACATCCACATGCATAAGCACAAACACAGGAATACCAGTACACACATACATGCACCCATAGAAGCACAAACACATACATGCAAATGCATGTGCAAACGTACTTATACCCACACACATGCACTCATGCATGCATACACATGCACATGTACACACAAAGATATACATGCACACAAAAGCACACACACACATTCACATATGTACACATTCAAATACATGGAGAAATGGATACACATGAAATGTTCAAATGTAGAAAAACTCAAATGCATGTACATTCACACAAAAACACTCACACATGCAAATATGCACACACCAAAAATCACACACTTACACATAATCGAATGCACGCATTCAAACACACACATGCACATACACATGTACACACATGCATGCACACACACACACATACACATGCATGCACACATATACACACTCACACACATGCATGGACATAGGAAAGCACACATGCATATACATGTACACACAGCACATCTGCATGTAACATGCATAGACAAACACACACCCACACATGAACAAATGCACAAACACATGCACAAACAAGAGCAAATAGAATCCCACACACACATGTATGCTTGCACACACACAAAAAAACACACATGTGACATACGTACATGCACACACACACACACGTGCGCAAATGCAAATGCTCACACACACACACACATTCACACATGTATGCATTCAAACAAACATGCACAAACAAATACACATACACTTAAACACATGTAATTACATGCTTGTATGCAAATACCCATGCACTAACATATGCAAACATATATGCACACGAATGCACACATGTGCATATACTGGCACACATACACATATACATACACACTAATGCACCCACATGTACACATACACACACACACATGCATGTACAAACCCATGCATACACAAATATACCCACACACAAAGTCACATAAACACACAAACTCTAATGCAAACACATGCACATGCACAAATGCACATTTAAAGATATGCACATACACACACATGGACAAACACACATATACATGCATGCACACACATACACACATACACAAATGCATGCACAGATAAGCATATAGAAACACATAGGCACCCACACGCATGCACGTATACACATGTGTATGAACAAACTCATACCTGTAGGCACCCACACATACCCACACATATACGAACACATGCACGTACACCCAGACACAAACCCATACATAAAGACAAGCATAAAAATATGCACACACACCTTCACACACATACACATACACACACACACATACACGTATGCATGCACACACATGTAAACGCATTTACTCACACATACACACCCTTGTATGAATGCACACACATACACGCACACACACTTGCACAAATGGGAACATATGCACTCACACATGCACACACACACACATGTACATGCACACTTGCACTCAAGCACACACACACGTGCATGCACACATAGAAACATACAATGACACATGCATACACAAATATATACACACACACGCAAACAGTTGAAGGCACATACAAAAATGTGCACACGCACATATGCACACACACATACACATACACATAAACTTATGCATGCATACACACATACATATACACATGCCCACAAACACATACAAATACACACATGCACAAACAAGCACATACACACCCACATGGAGCGACACACACACACACACATGCACAAATGCACATACAAACATACACATGCACTCACACACACCTACACAAACTCATGAATGCAAGCATACATAGACATTCACACGTACATGAGCACAAGCACTCTTGTACATACACACATGCACGAATATAATTGAACACATATGCAAAGACAAATGCAGATACACATGCACACACACACACACACATGTGCACACACTCGCACACACATATAGACATTCACACACATGTGCATGCATACCAGTACACACATACATGTAGTAGTGCCCAAATGCTTGCTCGCATGAACACGTGCATACACATATGAAAACAAGCATGCACTTACACAAACATGCACACACACAAACATACACACATAGAGGCATATGCACACACACTAACACACTTACACCAACAAGCACATAGATACCTACACTTGCACACTCACATGTGCACACATCTATATACACATAAAAAATATACACACACGCACATATGAACTTGCACACATGCACACACATGTACTAGCACATAGACATGCATATAGAAATACATGTACTAAATACACACATGCAAACACACATATGCAATATCTATGGATGCACACACTCACACACAAGCATGCACACACATGCATGTACAAACACATGCATATGCTTAAACACAGACACGCACACAAATGCACACACAAACAAACTTGCAAGTGCACACACACATTGACTAACATGTGCATGCACTCACACACATAGATATGTGCATGCATGTAGACCCATGCACACATACATAGACATGCACACACACACACACACACAAGCACACACTTAAACTCATGCACATGCAGACCCACTCACACACTCACATATGCACACAAGCACATAGATGAGAAAAACTATGTACACACATGTACACAACATATAAACGCACATGCACACATGCACACAAACATGCATACACACATGCACATGCACAAACAAATGTGCATAAGCACATGCACACACATGCATGCATGCACACATGCACTCACACATGCACACGAGCACTCACACAATCACACATGCACATGGATCCACGCACACACATGTACATAAGCACACATACATATGCACACGAATAAACATATGTATATCGATGCATAAAAATGCAAACACAAATACATATGCACACAAACACACATATGCACACGAACACATATACACATACAAATACATATGCACACAAACACACATATGCACACGAACACATATACACGCACATGCATTCACATACACATTTAGGCACACAACTATGCACCCATTTATTCAGATGCATAAGTAGAAAGACACACTCACATGAACACAAAAACATGCACATGCACATACATACACACATGTGCATGCATGCATACACACATACAAACATGCATGCACACTCATACACACACATGAACACACACACACCCATGCACTTACCCACACACATGTGCATGCATGCACAAACATATGTGCACACATGCACACACATACATGAACACTTACACATGCATGCACACAAACACAAAAAAACATACACATGCACACTAACAAATACGCCCCTTCCCCACACACATGCATGTAGGCTCATGTCCTTAAACATACACATGTGCACACATATGTCACAAACATAGATAACATGCACAAACCTATGTGCACATGCACATGCACATACAGGAAACATACACATATGCAAACACATGTGCACACTTGCACACATGAATTTACACACACACTCATGCACATGTACAAATGCACACAAAAACTTATGTACACATACAATCACACTCAAGCAACTATGTACACATATAATCACACATATGCATGCACAGATAAATGTAGCCATATGCACAAATACATGTAGCCACATGCACTCACACACACATACCCACACACATGCATACTACACACATATTGTACAGTTGCACACACATGCTCAGGCATGCACACACATACACTCACATGCACACATAAACACATAAGCACACAAAGGCACACACATACACACACAAACACATACATGCACAAGTAAACATGCAACCCACAAACATGCATTTATGCATCGATGTACATGAATTCCTACACTCCACCACACATGCATGTACTCACACAAAACGGCATGCATGCAAGCACACACAAACATGCACACACAAACATGCATACACATGCATAAGCCCATCCAAGAAAACTCATAAATATTTATATACACTTGCACACACACATACATGCAAAATCAAAAACACATGCACACCCATGTATAGACATGAATACAAAAACATGCACATACACTGGCATAAACACTCACACGTAATCACAGAAATACTCTTACGCAAACATAAAGAAATAAACACATGTGCACATAGACACACACACATGCACACACATGCATATGCATGCACACAATTATGTACACACATGCACATAGACACACTCACACACATAACATAAACACATGATCACACTCACACACACTCAGTCACAAAAACACATTCACACACACATGCACAAGTATGCACACATGCAAGTATGCACACAGGCACATGCACAAGTATACTTGCATCAAGTGTGTGCTCTTGTATTCTTATGTGTGTGCATGTGTGTAAGGGTGTGGTGATATGTCTGTAGGTGTGTGTGTCCATGCATGTGTGGCTACCCTTGTCAATGTTTTTGTGTGTTTGTGGGCATGTGTGTGTGCATTCTTATACGTGTGTCCAAGCATTCATGTGTGCACATGAGGGTGTGTGGGCATAAAAGTCTGTGTGTGTGAATATGTGTGTGCTTGTGCAAGTGTTTATTTGTGTGTGCATACTTGATTATGTGTTTGTGTGTGTGTGTGTGCATTGTGTTTATGGGTACTATGTGTGCTTTTCTATTCTTGTGAGTATGTGTATGTGGCTGTGCAAGTGTAACTATGTGTGTGTGCATGCATGCATGTGTGTGTATGTGCTTATGTATGTGTTTTTGTGTGTTTGTGTGTGCATGTGCTTGTGTGTTTATATGTGTGTGTTTGTGCATGTGCTTGCATGTGTGTGTGAGTGTGCAATTATGTGCATGCATGTATGTTCGTATCCATGTGTGTGTCTACATTCATGTGTACATTTGTGTATTATGCATGTGCATTCTTGTGTGTGCAAGTGTGTTTCACAGTGTGTGTTTTAATGTGTGTGCATGTGTATATGTACATGCATTTATATGTGAGCATGTCTTTGTAGGTGCACACATGCACATGTGTATGTGTGTGTGTTCATGTGTATATGGGTTTAGTGTGTGGGTTGTTGTGATTGCATGTGTGTGAGAGTGCAGACATCTATGTGTGCATGCATTTACACATGGGCACATGTGTATGTAAGTAGGTGTGTGCATGTGAGTTCATGTCTATGTGTCTGTGATTGTGCATGTGTGTATGCATGTTTCTGTTCAAGTGATTAAGCACATATTTTTTAGTGTGTTGTGTGTGTTAGAGCATGTGCATGTATGTTCATATGTGTGTGTTAGAACATGTACATGCATGTTTCACATGTGTTCATACTTGTGTGCATGTATGCATCAATGAGCTTGTAATTGCATGGGCTTTATTTTGTACATCTATGTGTGTACATGAATGTGTTTTTATGTGTTTGTTTATGTGTACACATGGATGGATTAGTTTGTGTGCATGTGAGTGCATATACATGTGCACCTGTGTGCATCTGTTGTTATGTGTGTGTTCTTATGCATCTATGTGTGTGTGCAAGAATGCATGTGTGTGTATGCATGTGCCTGTGTGCATCTTGTGTATATTTGTGTGCATGTGTGTATGCATACTTGTGTATGTGTGTGTGGTTGTGTATGTTTGTGCATGTGCATGTATAAGTTTGTATGTGCACTTGGGTTCCTATTTACATGCCTTTATTTCTTAGTATGTCTATCTGTGTTTGTGTGTGTATGTGGGTGGGTGTACTTGCATGGGTGTGTGCGCATGGGTGTGCTTGTGTGTGTGTGTGTGTGCATGTGTGCATGTGTGTTTATGTACACACATGTGTGTACATGTCTATGCATGTTGGTGTGTACATGTTTGTGTTTGTGTGTATTGTTTACATGGGCATGCACATGTATGTGTGCATGTGTGTGTTTTTTTGCATGTGCATGTATATGTTTGTGTAAGTTTATGCATATGTGTGAGCATTTATGTGCTCATGTGTGTATATGTGTGTGTTCATGTGCATGTATGCATTCATGTGTATGCATTTGCCCATGTGTGTATGTGTGTGCGTGCCTACAACTTTGTGTGTGCGAGAAGCATGTTTTTCTATTTATACATGCATGAGTTTGCATGCACGTGTGTATGTGCTTGTATGCATACTCATGTGTGTTCCAATGCATATGTGTGCATGTCTTTTTTTTGTGATAGCTTGTTCATATGCTTGTGCATATGTTTGGGTGTGTACACGTGAGTGTGTGAATGTGTGTATGGGGGTGAAGGTGTGTCTATGCATGTCTACATTCATGCTCTTATGTGTGTGCGTCTGCATTTATATGAGCTTGTGTGTGTTTATGTGTGCATACCAAAGTGGGTGAGTGCATATATTTGTGTGTGTGTGCATTTGTATGTGTGCATGATTGCGTGTGAGATAGACTATGTGTGCATCGATGTGTGCTTTTATGTTTATGTGTGTCTGTGTGTCTGCATATGTGTATGCATGTTTCTATGTGTGCACATTCGTGTATATATGTGTATAAGCATATGTGTTTTTTTGAGTGTTTGTTCATGTCCTTGAATGTGTTCATGTGTAGATGGGTCTATCTATGTGTGTGCGTGTGCATATATATATATATATGTGTGTGTGTGTGTGTACATGTGTGTAAGCTTGTGTATGTGTGTGTGTGTGTGTGCATGTGTATGTGTATGTGCATATTCATATGTTTATACATGTGTGTGTGTGTATGTGTTTACATATGTGCTTGTGTATATGTTTGTACATGTGTGTGTGTGCATGCGAGTGTGTGTGTGGTTTTGTGTGTATGTGCCTATGTGTGTGAGTGCATGTGTGTGTGTGTGCATATGTGTGGCTATGTTTATTCATGTGTATGCATATGTACATGTGCATGTGCATGTGGCATAATGCCTGTGTGTGTGCGAGTACGCATGTGTGTAGTATCCATGTGTGTAAGCAAGCATCTTTTTGTGTGCTTGCATATGCAAAAGTGTTAGTACATGTTTGTATGTGTGTGTGTGGATGTGTGCATGAGTATGTATGTTTGTGTACATGTGTGTGAGTGTTGTGTGTGTCTGCATGTATGTCCATGCATTTGTGTTTGTGTGTGTATGTGCATTCATGAGTGTGTGTGTGCATGTATTTGTGTGCACCTGAGCATGCATATGTGTATGTCTATCTGCATCTGAATGAGTATGCATTGTATGATTGAGCTTGTGGGTGTGCCAATGTTCATATATTCATGAGTTCATGTGCATGTGTGCTTAGGTGTGCATGTGTGCTTAGGTGTGCATGTGTGTGCTTGTGTGTGGTTGTACATGTGTGTTTGCCTATGTGTTTGTGTGTTTTATTTTGGGTGTGGGTTCATGCATGTATGCATGCATTTTAGCATGTGTACATATGTGCCTGCATGTGTACATGTAAGCATGCATACATACATGTGTATGTGTATGTGGGTATGTGTTTGTGTGTGCATGTGTGTGTTGTGTGCATATATGTGCTTGTATTTGTTCACGTGTATGTGTTGATGCATGCATTTATGTGTTCTTGTGTGAGCTCACATATGTTTATGCATGTGTATGTGTATGTAAGGATGTACATGCATGTGTGTGCATTTGTGTGTACATGAGAGCTTGAGTGCATGCATGTGCTTGTGTGTGCTAGTTATGTACTTGTGTGGGCATGTTTGTATTCATGTGTAGGTGTGCATGCTCATGTAGGAGAGTGTGTGGGTGTTTTTGTGCATGCAAGTATATGCACATTTATGTGCATATGAGTGTGTATGTGTGTGTGTGTGTTTTCATGTGCATGTGCATTTATGTACATCTATGTACTTGTGTGTGTGTGTGTGATATGTGTTTTAGTTTTTGCATGTGTGTATGCATTTATGTATGCATATATGTAAATGTTAGTGTGTGTTTGTGGGGGTGTGTGTGTGCATATGCATGTGTATGAATATGTGTGTGCGCTTTTGAGTGATGTGGGTGCTTGCATGCATGCTTTTGTTCATCTACATGGATACATGCTTATGTATGTCTGCGGGTGGGTGTGCATGTGTATGTTTCTGTATGTATGTATATGGTATGTACGTGTGTGCACATGTGAGTTTGAATATGAGCATTCATGTGTATGTGGATGTGTGCATGTATATGGGTTTGTGTCTATGTTAACTTCTATGTGTGTGTGCATACACTTGTGTACAAGCTTATGTGTTTTTGCATGTGTATGTGTGTGGTTGTGTGTGTATGTGCTTGTGTGTGGGAGCATGTATGTGCCTCTTTGTATGTAAGGCTATATCCATGTGTGTGTGTGTACATGTGTGTGTTTATGTATTTGTGTGTATGTGTTTCTACGTATAAGTGTGCATGTGGGTTTGTATGTGTGCTTGCATCTGTGTGTTTATGTGTGCACCTATGTGTGTGTGTGTGTTGGGGGTTTTGTTGGTCTATGTCTGCACATGTGCAAGCTTATATGCATGTTTTTATGTCTAGATTTATGCAAAGATGTTTCTATTGGTACGTGGTAATGTGTGTGTTCATGTGTGTGGGTGTGTGTGTGTTTGTGCATGTGTGCATATGTGTCTACGTGCATAGTTATCTGTGTTTTAAACATATGCACATATTTGTATGTGGGTGTGTGTACATGTGTGTTTGCATGCATGCATGTGTGTCTACATCCTTGTGTTTGCATGTGCATATGTGTGCATGTGTGTGTTTTTGTGTGTGTGTGTGTGCTTACATGTGTGCATGTGTTCATGCACACATGCTTACATACATGTGTTTGGGCATGTGAAAGTGTTTGTATGTGAGTGTGTGTGCTTGCATGTGTGTGCATGTGTCTATGTGTATGTGCATGTACATGTGTGTGTGAATGTGTTTGTGTGCTTGTGCCTGTTTCTCTTAATGTATGTATGTGTTTGTTTGCAGGAACATATCCATGAATGTGTATCTATGTGTGTACGCATTTGTCTTTGTGCATGTGTGCTTTTTATGCATGTGTGTGCATGTGTGTGTGCATGCATGTATGTGTGTGCGTATGTCTGTGTCTATGTATGTGCATGTATGGTTGTGGGTGCGTCTGTGTGCATGTATGTAGGTGCATGTATCTATGTGTATGTGTGTGTACATGTGTCAACATGTGTGTCTGTGTGTGTGCATATGTGCTTATGTGTGTGTGCATTTGTGTTTGTGTGTGTAGGTGTGTATATGTTTGCATGTATGCATGCATATATGTATATATGTGTTTATATGTGTGTGTGCATGCATCAATATATATGTTTATATACTTCGCATGTTTGTACTTGTGTGTGTGTGTGTGAGTGTTTTTGTATGCATGCTTGTTTAATGTTTGTCTGTACATGCATGTGTGTGGGTGTTCTATGTTTATGCATGAATTCTTGTGCTTGCTCGTTTTCATGTGCATTCATGTGTGTGTGTGTGTGTCTATCTGTGTGCATATGCATTTGTGCATGTATGTGTGTGTGTGTGTGTATGTGCTTTTTTATATGTGGGTGTGTAAATTTATGTTTGTGTGTGTTTTCTTGTGCAGGTGCAACTATGTATGCATCATTTTGTGTGTGTGTGCATGCCTAAGTATTCCTCTACATGTACGTGTGTATTTTTGCATGTCTATGTGTGCATATCTTTATGTGTGAGTGTGTGTGTGTGTCTGTGTACATGTCTATTAGCTTTTGTGTTTACTTGTTCATTCATGTCCATGTGTGTGCATGTGTGTATGCAAATACATGTGTGTGTGTGTGCATGTGTGTATGTGCATTTGTCTACATGTGTTTACATGTGTGTGCAATGGTGTCTATGTTCATGTGTGTGTGTGCATGTTTGTGTATGTGGATGTGTTCTTATGTGTGCATGTGTGGATACAAGCTTGTGTGCATGTCATGCATGGGTGCAAGTAGGTATGTACATGTGCATGGGTGTGTGTGCACGTGCATGTGTGTTTGTGCACATGTATGTGTATGTTTGTTTGTGTTCATGTCTACGTGTGTGTGCGTATGCATGCACTCATAGGTGTGTGCATGTACGCGTGCTTTATTGTGTGTTTTCTATATGAAAGCATGTGTATAAGTGTGCATGTGCATTCATGTGTGTGTGTGTACAAACATTTTTACATGGGTATGCATTTGTGTGTGTGTGTGAGTTTGTGTGTATGCATGTGTATACATGTTTCTATGTGTGTATCTATACGTGAGTGCATGTGAGGACATTTACACATGTGAGCATGTGTTTTGGAACATGTATATGACAAGTGTGTGAGTGCATGTGCATGATTTTGTGTTCATGTGTGTGCATATGTGTGTGTGTGTGTGCATGTAAGTGTATGTGTATGTGTGTATGTGTTTGTATATGTGTGTATGTAAGTGCATATTTATGTGTGTGTGTGTGTTTGTGCATGTGTGTATGCACTTTTATTACGTGCACATGTGCATGTCTATGTGTGTGCATGTATGTGCATTTGTGAGGGTGTGCATGTGTTTGTGTGTTTCTTCCTTCCCTGACTTGCTTGAAAAAAATGCAACCCATAGAAGGCTCTCAGCTTTCGTTTGTTCAAGTGCATGTTTTTCTGCATATGTTTTACGAGTGCACACATGTGTGTATGCATACATGTGCATGCCCGTGTGTGTATAAGAATGTGTGTCTATGCATGTGCGTGTGTCCATGTGTTTGTGTGATTATGTGTGTGTCTATTTATTCATCTATGCAAGTGTGTATGATTGTGTGTTTGCATTGTTCCATGTATGTATGTGCATGTGCATGCATTTGTGTGTGTATGCTTGAGTTTGTGGTGTTGAGTGTGCATGTGTTTGTGTGTATGTATATGAGTATGCATGTTTGTGTGTGTGCATAAGCCTATTTACATGTGTGTGTATGTGTGCATGAGCGTGCATGTCTTTCTGAGCACATGCATGTGCATGTTTGTATGTGTTTAGCGAATGCCCATGTGCAAGTGTGTGCATGTTTGTGTGTTTGTGTATATGTGCATGTGTTTTTATCTATGTGCTTGTGAATGTGTGTTATTGCGTTACTTTATGCATGTGTGATTGTGTGCATAGGTGTGCATTGTTATACAAATGCATGTGTTATATGAGTTTTTATGTGTGCGTGCGTTAGCTTGTGTTCTTGTGCATATGTGTGCACATGCATGTGTGTGTGGCAATGTGTGTGTATGCATGTGGGAGTGCATTTGCATGTATAGACATGTGTGTATGTGGGTGCATACATGCATGTTTGTGTTCATGTGTATGGATGTGTGTGGGTGTTTGTGTATTTGCATGTGTGTGTTTTTGGCTAAATGAGTGTGATCATGTGCATGTGTGTGCACAAAGGGAAGTTCTATGTGTTTAGGTACACAATGTGTATTTGTTTATATGTTTACAACTGTGTGTGTAATTGTGCAAGTGTTAATATGTGTGCATTTGTTTGTGTCTAGGCATCCATGCATGTGTGCATGTGTGTGCGTTTGTGTGTACATATGTATGTATGTATTCATGCATATGTGTTTATTTGCATTCATGTGTATGTGCATCCATATGTGTCTATGTGTTTACATGTGTATTCTAGTGTGCACATGTATGTGTGCATGCATATGTGTTTGCATGCATGTGTCTCCTTATATGTTTAACCATCAATATGTGTGTCCTCGTGTGTGCATATTGGTTTATGTGTATGATGTGTGCATGCAAGCATGTGTATGTTTGTGTTTTCATGTGTGTATACATGCATTTGTCTCTACACGTGTGGGTGTGTTTATGGGTGTCTGTGTGTGGGTGTGAGTGGTTGTATATGTGTGTGTACATATACATGCATGTGTTCTTGTGTGTGTGGGTATTTGCCAATGTGTGTGCTGTATGTGCCTATGTGTGTGTGTGTGTATGTGCACATGAGTCTATGTGTGCATCTACATGTGTGGATGTTTTTGTTCATGTGTTCATGCATGTGTTTATGTGCTTGTGTGTGTTTATGTGTGTGTGTGTGTGTGCATGTGTAGGGGAGATTGTCTATGTGTGTGCTATGTGTGCATATGTGTGTATGAGGATGTGGGTGTGCATGTGCATGTGTGTTTGCATGTATGCATGTACAAGTGTGTTTGTATGTGTTTATGCTTATGCATGTGTGCGAGTGTGCAGATGCATTCGTGCATGTCTGTGCATGTGTGTCTGCACGCAAGTGTGAGCATGTGTTTGTGCCTTAGTGTGCATGTCTTTGTTTTTGTGCATGTGTGTGTGTGCATGTGTTTATGTGTACATGCGCAAGTGTGTCTGGTGTATTTATGTATTTTTTTGCTTGTGCTTATGCTTTTATGTATTTGTGTGAGCATCTACATGTGTGTGCTTCCATTCATGTGTGTGTATATGCATGCATGTGGATGTGGGCAAGTGTTTGTGGTTATGTGAGTGTGGGTGTATGTGTGTGTGAGTGTGCATGTGCACATGTGTGTGTGCTTTTGTGTGTGAGGGCATGTGGATGTGTGCCTATATGCATTCATTCATATGCATGTGTTTGTGCATGCATGTCTGTTTAAATGTGTGCATGTCTATGTGTCCATGTGCATGTGTTTGCATTTGTGCATGTAAGTTTATGTGTGTGTGTGTGTGTTTACATATGCATGCATTCAAATCTACATGTGTAAATATGAATTATGAATTTATCTGTGTTCAGACCCTATGTGTGTGTGTGTGTGCATGTCTTTGGCTTTGTACATATATGTGTACATGTGTCTCTACATGCTTGTGCATGTTGCTTGTGTGAGTGTGTGCATACATGAGTGTGTGTTGGTTCTTGTTTGTCCATGCACATGCATATCTGCATTTGTCTACATGTGTGTGTGTGTGTATGTTCTTGTGTATGTGTTTGTGTGTGTATATGTATGGGTGTATCTATGTGTTGGTGCTTGTTTGTGTATGTGTGCTTCTATGCATGTGTGGTGCTGCACATACATGCATATGTTTGTGTCTACATGTAAGTGTATGTTTGTGTGTGTGGGTTTCTTTATGTGAACTTGTGTATGCATGTGTTTGTAGGAGTGTGTGCTGGTGTATGTGTATATGTGTGTATGTATTCTTGAGTGTGTAAGTCCATGCACGAGTGCTTGTTTTTGTGCATTCATGTGCATGTGTATGTGTTTATTTTATTTTGTGGGTATGTGTTTGTGCATGTGCATTAGTATGTGTGTGTGTGAGTGTGAGTTTTTGTGTGTGTTCACGTGTGTGTATGTGCACATACATATGTAGTGTGTGTTTTGTGTGCATGTTTGGGTGTGTGTGGGTGTGTGTGTCTCCATGTGCCTATATGTGTGTTCACTTGTTCGTGTATGTATACCTGTGTGTGTTTGGTGTGTGCTATATCAGCATTTGAATGTGCATGCATATTCATATGCATGTGTGACTATGAGAGTGTGTGCGCATGTGTGCATGTATGTGTGAGTGTATGTGTGTGTGTTTGGGTGCATAAGTGTATGTGTGCATGTGTCTATGTTTGTGTGTGGGTGTGTGCATGTGTGTCTTCATGCATGTACTGTGTAACTACATCTATATGTTTATGTGTGACCATGTATGTAAGTGGGTTTTTGTGTACGTGTGTGGGGGGTGTTCATGGTGTGTGCATACGTGTGCATGCATCAGTGTGTGTATGTGAATGTGGGTGTGTGCTCGTTTTGTGTACGTGTGCATATGAATGCATATGTCCAAGTGTGTGTCTCTTGTTATGAGTGCATATGTGCATGCATATTTTTGTATGCATGTGTTTGCATATGTGTATCTACGTGCATATCCCTGTGCACATGTGTGTGCATATGCATCTGTATGGACATTTGTGTTTGTGCATGAGTACACATTTATGTATGTGTGTGTACAAGCAAAAGTGTGTGTTGGTGTGTGTGCATGTGCATGTGTGAGGGCCTATGCATGTGTGTTTGTATGCATCATGTTTGTGGGTGTGCAACTATGAGTGTCTACGTGGATGTGCATGTGCAAGTATATATGTGCACATGTGCAAGTTTGTGCCTACGAGCACGTGTGACTGTGTATGCATGTCTGTGCATGCGTATTCATGTTGGTTTATGCAAGAAAAAGTGTATTCATGTGTGTGCTTCTATTTATTCATGAGCGTGTGTGTGTGTAAATGCCTATGTGCATGCATATATGAGTAGGTAGATGTCTCTGTGTGTGCGTGACTATGTGTGCATATATTTTTGTGCATCAATGTCCATGTGTATTTATGTGTGTGTGTGTTTGATTGCATATGTGTTCATTTGTGTGTGAGTGTGTTTTTGTGAGTATAGGTGTGCATGTGTGCACCTTTCTATGCATGAGCATGTGTGTATGTGTGTGTCTGTGTTTTTGTGTGTGTGTGCATAATTGCGTGCATATGTGCATATGTTTG
The DNA here is from genome assembly GCA_023846275.1 of Vanilla planifolia. NCBI lineage: Eukaryota > Viridiplantae > Streptophyta > Magnoliopsida > Asparagales > Orchidaceae > Vanilla > Vanilla planifolia. The sequence goes on from JAIUJO010002468.1 coordinate 77,657, forward strand.
AGCATGTGTACATAAGTGTGTGATTGTGTGTAAACATTGGCATGGAAGTGTGCACTTGTTTGTAGGCATTCTTGTGTGTGTGTGTGTGTATGTGCACATATGTGTATATTTGTGTGTCTATGTGTGTTAGCATGTGAGTGTACTTTTGTGCATTTTTGCTTGTGTGTGTACTTGTTTGTGGATGTTTGTGTGTGTATGTTGTGTGCACATTGTGTATGGGTACATGTGTGTGGGTGTGGGAGTGTGTGAGAGCATGTGCATGCATGTGTGTGTGTTTGCTTGTTTACTTTTGTGTATGTGTGTGAGTGCTCATTGTGCATGTATATATGTGCACTTGTGTTCATGTGATGATGCCTGGATGCATGCATGGGTATTCATGCATATGCATTTGTCTATGTATCTGAGTGTGTGTTTGTGTGTGTGCACAAGTTTCTATGTGTGTGTTATGCATGTTGTGCATGCAAATGTGCATGTGTGTATTTGCATGTGCTTGTGTGTGTTTTAATGCATGCATGCATGCTTGTGTATATGTGTGTGTATGTGTGGTTGCATGTGTATGAGGGAGTATGTGTGCATATGGCATTGTGTGTGTATGCACATGCATGCATTTTGGTGTATGAGTGTACGTGTCCATGGGATGGTGTGTGTGTGTGCATGCATGCTTACATGTGTGTCTACATGTGTTTGTCCATGTGCACACATGCATGTTTATGTGAGAGTGTGGGTGCATGTGTTAGTTTGTGTGCGTGGTTGTGAGTGGAGTTATGCATTTGTGTGTGCATGTGTGTGTGCATCTACATGCTTGTTTTTTTTGTGTGAGTGTACACACACACGTGTTTATTTGTGTATTAGTCTTCATTTGTGATTACATATGTATGTCCATGTATCAGTGTGTGTTTGCTTGTGTGTGCACATGTATGCGTGTGTGCATGTGTGTGTTTGTGTTTGTTCTTTTGAGTGTGTGCTTGTGTATGTGTATGTGTAAGTGTGTATGTGTGTGTATCAATGTGTAGGTCTGGGCATGATGTGAGTGTATGCCTATGTGTGCTTATGCACGAGCGTTTATGCATGTGTGTGTGTGTGCATGCGAATCTATGCATGTGTGTGTGTAATGTGTGTTTGTGTAGTGTGTGTGCAGTGTGTGTGCATATATGTGCATGCATGCATGAGTGTGGGTACGTGTGTGTGCATGTGTGTGATGATTGTGTGTGCATACGCACTATGTGCACGTGTGCATGTGTTTGTGCATGCACATGTGTGTGAGAGTGCATGCATGTGAGTGTGTTTGTGTAGATAGGTGCGTGTTGCGAAGCTTATATGTGAAAGTGTGTGATAGTGAGTGCATGTGCATGTGTGTACTTGCATGTGCAAGTTGATATGCATACATACATGTATGTTTACATGTGTGTGTGTGAGTTTTGTTTATGTTCATGTGTGTATGTGTGTGTGCATCTACTTATAGGTGTGTGTATGTGTGCATTTGTGCATGTATCTATGTTCATGAGTGTGTGTGTGGGTGTGTATGTAGGTGTGGGTGTGTATGCATGTGTAGATGTCTATGTCTATGTGCATGTGTGTATGCTTTTGTGTTTGTGTGGGTGAATGAATGCATGTGTGCATGCATGCATTCATGTGTGTGTGTGTGCATGCATGAGTGTATGTATGTATGGGAGTTTATGTGCATGCATGCCTATGTGTCTATGCAAGTATGTGCATTTGAGTGTGTAAGTGAGCATCCATGTTTGTGTGTGTGTCTGTTTGTGTTGTTGTGTGTTTACATATTTGTATGTTGTGTGCATGTGTGTGCTATGCATGCATGCACATGTGTGTGTGCATTTGTGGGTGTGTTCACATACACATGTTTAAAAGTTTGTGTACATTTGCATATGCATATACATCCTTGTGCATGAGTATACATGTGTTTGCATTTGTATGTTCCCATGCTTGTGTCTGTGTGTGTGTGCTTATGTATATGGTTGTCTGTGTGTATGCATCTATTTGTGTGTCTCTACATGCATATGTATGCATGTTTGTATGAGTGTGTGTGGCTTTGTGTGTACATGTCTTTGAGTATTTGGGTACATGTATGTGTTCGTGTGTGTACTTTTCTTGGGATTTATGTGTTTGTGTCTATGTGCTTATGTTTTTTGTGATTATGTATACAAACACATTAATTTTTTTATGTGTGTATTCATCTATGATCATATGTGCATATGCATATGTTTGTGTGTGTGCATGTGTGTGCTTTTGTGTGTAAATGTGTGTGAATGCATGTGTATGTGTGCATATCAATGTGTAGGTGTGTGCATGATGTCGGTGTATGCTTGTGTGTGCTTATGCACGAGTTTTTATGCATGTGTGTGTGTGTGCATGCAAATGTATACATGCATGTGTGTGTGATTGTGGGTGTTGGTGTCAGTGTGTGTGTGAGCTTATGCATGCATGTGCACGTGCATGTGCATGCTTATGCATGCATGTGTGAGTGTAAGTGTGTCTGTATGTGTGCAATGATTGTGTATGTAGACGCACCTATGTGCATGTGAGCATGTGTTTGTGCATGTGTGAATGTGTGTAAGTGCATGCGTGTGCGTGTTTGTGCATGTAGGTGTGTGTTACATGTATATGTGAAAGTGTGTGAGCGTTAGTGCTTGTTTATGTGCAAGTGTGTGTTTGCATGTGCATGTGGATGTGTGTGCATACATGTATGTGTGCATGTATGTGTGTGGGTTTTGTTTGTGTGCATGTGTGTGTGTGTGTGTGCGTGCATGTGTGTGTGTGTGCGTGCATGTGTTTGTGTGCATGAGTGTGTGTGTGCGTGTGGGTGTGAATGTGTAGGTGTGGGTGTGTTTGCATGTGTATATGTCTATGTGCATGTGTGTGTGTATTTTATATTTGAGTGGTTGAATACATGCTTTCATGTGTGTGCATGCATGCATGTGTGTATGCATGTATAGGAATTTATATCTGTGTATGCCTATTTGTCTATGCAAGTGTGTGCATTTGAGGTGCATGAGTGAATAAGCATGCATGTGTGTGTGTCTGTTTGTGTTGGTGTGTGTTCTCATGTTTGCATGTTGAGTGTTTGTGTGTTGTGCATGCATGTGCATGTGGATGAATGTGTGTGGGTGTGCTCACATGCACATGTTTAAATGTTTGTGTACCTTTCCATGTTCATATGTGTGCTTGTGCGTGAGTGTACAAGTGTTGCATGTCCATGTTCCTTTGTCTGTGTATGTGAGTGGGTGGGTGCATGTGCCTATGTGTGTGTGCGTGTGTTCTTGTGTATATGTGGTTTTGTGTGTGTGTGGCTCTGTGTGTTGTATATGTGCAAGTGTGGGTGTGTGTGTGCACATGTGTGTGGGGTGGTGTGTGTGTGCATGCATGCATACATGTGCATGCTTGTTTGTGTCCATGTGCAAACATGTGTGTCTGTGTGAGTATTTGGGCACATTTATATGTTTGTGTGCATAGCTTTATATGGATTTATGTGTTTGTACGTGTGCATGTGTTTGTGTCTACGTGCTTAGATTTTGTGTGTGTGTGTGTGTGTATACAAGCACATGAGTTTGTTTGTGTGTGTATTATTCTATAAGCACATGTGCATGTGCATTTGTTTGTGTGTGAATGTGTGTACAAGCTTGTTTGCATGCTTATGTGCCCCTACATGTGTGCATGTGTTTATTTGTGTACTTGTATGTGTGAGTGTGTGCCATTATGTGTGTGTGCATGTGTTTTTGCATGTATGCATTCTTGCACATGTGTGAGTGTGTGTTTGTGCACCTATGTGCATGTGCATGCGCATGTGCATGTTATGCATCTGCATGAGTGTATGTGTGCACACATTTGTAATGTATGCATTCACATGTGTATGTATGTGTGTGTGCCTCTCTTCATGTGTAAGTCTGGTGCATGTGTGTGTGGGTGTGCTTGCATGTCTTTATGTGTGTGCATGTATGTATGTGTACTTGTGTGTGTGTGTGCTTGTGCATGATTTGTGTGCATGTGAACATGCTTGAATGTGTGGGCATGTATTCATAAATTGTGTGTGTGTGTGTGTTTGCATCTACAAGTGTGCATGTTTTTGTGCATGTATGTGTTTGTACATGTGTGTGTGTGCATGTATGTATGGGTGTGTGCAGGTGTATTATTGTATGCATTTGTGTGAGTGCATGTGTGTGTGTATGCATTTTTGGGCATGTGTGTGCATGTGCTTGTGAATGTTTGTTTGCATATGTTTGTGCGTGCACATGCAACTTTGTGTGTACATGTGTGCGTGTGTGTGTGTGTGAATGTTTGTTTGTAGTCATGTGTGTGTTTGCACGTACTTGTGGCTGTGTACAAGTGTGTGCCCATCCGTGTGTGTGTGTGTGCATATGTGCCTATGAGTATATGTGTGTGTATGTGTGTTTGTAAGTACTTGTGCATGTTTACATGTGTGTGCTCATACATTTATGTGTGCACATACATGTGTGTGTGTGTGTGTCCATATGTATGTGTTTATGCACGTGTGCTTTTCTTTGTGTGTGTGTTTTTATGGTTATGCATGTGTGCATCAATATACACATGTGCATATGGATGCATGCATGTGTGTGTTTGCCTATTTGTGTCCTTGTGTATGTGCATATATGTGTGTAATTTTGAATGCATCTGTGTGCATGTGTTCGTGAATGCATGTGCGTGTGTATGATTGTGAACATATGTGTGTATGCATGGGTGTGCATGTCTGTGCATGTCTGTGCATGTAAGTGAGCCTTTGTATATGCATGTTAGTGTGCTTGTGGCTAAGCATTAACATGTGTATATGCATGCTTGCTTGTATGTGTGCACATATGCATGTGTGTGTA
>JAIUJO010002468.1:90000-97500 GCA_023846275.1 Vanilla planifolia
ATCTACTTATTCTTCTTCTTCATCTTCTTCATCTTCCAGTTCTTCTTCTTCTTCTACTTCTTCTTTTTCGTCTTCTACTACCATTGCTACAACTTTTTCTTCTTCTTCTTCTTCTTATTTTACTTTTGCTTCTTCTTCTTCTTCTTCTTCTTCTTGTACTTTTTCTTGTTCATCTACTTGTTGTTCTTCTTCTTCTACTACTACTTCTTCTAATTCTTCTACTTCTTCTTCTTCTTCTTCTTCTGCTTTTACTTCTTCTTCTTCTTCATCTTCTTCTTTTTCCTCTTCTTCTCCATCTTCTTTCTATTATTTTTCTTCTTCTTCTTCTACATTTTCTTCTTCCACTTCTTTTTCTACTTCTTCTTCTTCTTCTTCCAAAACTACCTCTGTATCTTTTTCCCCTTCTACTTCTTCTTCTATTACTTCTTCCTCTTATACTTCTTTTTACTCTTCTTCTTCCACTTCTTCTTGTTCTTCTTCAAATTTTTTCATCATGATCATCATCATCTTCATCATCTTCTTCTTCTTCTTCTCCTCCTCCTTCAACATATTCTTCCTTTACCTTTCCTTCTTCTTCTTATTCTTCTTCTTCTTCTTCTTCTTCTTTTTATTCTTCCTCTCTTCTTCTTCTTCTTCTTCTTCTTTCTCTTCTAATTCTTCTACTTCCTCTTCTATTTCCCTTCTTTTTCATCTTCTTATTCTTCTTCTTCTTCTTCTTCTGGCACTTCTAATACTTCTTAATCCACTTGTATTTCTTATTCTACTTCTTCTTCTTCTTCTTCCTCTTCTTCTTCTTCTTCTTCTTCCTCTTCTTCTTCTACTTCTTCTCCTCCTTCTTCTTCTTCTTCACCTTCTCCCACTTCTTCTTCTTCTTCTTCATCTTCTTCTGCATCTTCTTCTTCTTCTTTTTCTTTTTCTTCTTCTTCTTTTGCTTCTTTTTCTCGTTCTTCTTCTATATCTTTAACTTCTTCCTCTCCATTTTCTTCTCCTTCTCATTCTTCTTCATCTTCTTCATCATCTTCTACTTTTTCTTTTTTCTCCTCCTCTTCTTCTTCTTCTTCTTCCTCATTGTCTTCTTTTTCTTTCTTTTTCTTTTTCTTCTTCTTCTTCTTCTTCCTCTTTTACTTTATCATTTTCTTCTTTTTCTTCTTCTTCTTCTCCCGCTTCTTCTTCTTCTTCTTCGTCTTCGTCTTCGTCTTCTTCTTCTTTTGCGTCTTCTTCTACTTCTTCTTTTTCTTCTTCTACTTCCTCCTTTTCTTCTACTTCTCCTTCCCTCTCCTCCTCTTCTTCTTCTTCTTCCTCTTCTGGCTCTTCTTCCTCTTCTGGCTCTTCTTCTTCTCCGTATTCTTCTTTTTCTTCTTTTTCTTCTTCTTCTTCTTCTTCTGCTTCTTCTTTTCATCTTTTTCTTCTTTGTCTGCTTCTTCTTCTTCTTCTTGTTCTTCTTCATCTTCTTCTTCTTTATCTTATTCTTCTCCTTCTCCTTCTCCTTCTTCTTCTTCTTCTTCTTTTTATACTTCTACTTCTTCTTCTTGTTCTTCTTTTTTGACTTATTCTTCCTCCCCTTTTTCTTTTTGTTCTTCTTTCCCTTCTTCTTCTTCTTCTACTTTCTCTTCTTCTTCTTCTACATCTTCTTCCTCTTCTTCTTCTACTACTTCTTCTTATCCTCTTCATTTCTTCATCTTCTTCTTCTACTTCTTTGCATTTATCTTCTAATTTTTCTTCTTCTTCTACTACTTCTTCTACTTCGTCTTCTTCCCCTTCTTCTTCTTCATCCACTTCTACTTCCTCTACTTCTTCTTCTTCTACTTCTTATTCTTCTTCTTATTGTTCTTATTCTTCTTCCTCTTCTTCTTCTTCTAATTCTTTTTCATCTTCCTCTACTTTTTCTTCCTCTTCTTCTTCTTCCCCTTCTCCTTCTTCTTTGTTCTTCTTCCCATTCTCTCACTTCTTCTTCTCCTTCTTCGTCTTCTTCTTCTTCTTCTTCTTTGTCTCCTGCTTCTTTTTTCTCTTCTTGTTCTTCTTCTTCATCTTCTTCTTCTTCTTCATCTGCATCTTCTTCTTGTTCTTCTTCTTCTTCTTAGTCTCCTGCTTCTTTTTCCTCTTCTTGTTCTTCTTCACTTATTCTCCTTCTTCCTCTCTATCTTCTATTTTATCTTCTTCTTTTTATCCTTCTTCTTCTTCTTTTACTTCTACTACTTCTTCTTCCTCTTTTGCTTCTTCTTCTTCTCCCTCTTCCTCTTCATCCTCTTTTTCTTTTCCTTCTTCTTCTTCTTCTCCTTCTTGTTCTTCCTACTCTTTGTTTTTATCTTTTTCTTCTTTTCTTCTTCTTCTTCTTCTTCTTCTTCTTCTTCCTCTTCTTTTCATTTTGGTTCTTCTTGTTCTTATTATTGTTCTTCTTCTTCTTCTCCCCCTTCTTCTTCTTCCTCTTCTTCTTCTTCTTCTTCTTCTCCTCATTTTCTTCTAATTCTTTTTCTACTTCTCCTTCTTCTTCTTCTTCTTCTTCTTCCTCATCTTATTCTTCGTTTACTTCTTCTTCTTCTTCTTATTCTTTTTCTTCTTCTTCTTCTTCTTCTTATTCTTCTTCTTTCTCTTCTTCTTCTTCTATTATATCATCTTCTTCCTCTTCTTGTTTTTCTTCTTCTTCTACTTCTTCTAGTTCTTCTTCTTCTTTTTCTTCTTCTTCTTCTTTGTCTTCATCTTCTACTTCTTCTTCTTCTTCTTCTTCTTCTCCTTCTTCTTCTTCTTCTCCTTCTTCTTCCCCTTCATCTTCCTACTCAGCCTCTTCTACTTCTTCTTCTACTACTACTTCTTCTTATTCTTCTTCTCCTTATTCTTTTTCTTCTTCTTCTTTGCCTTCTTCTTCTTGTTCCTCTTCTTCTTCTTCTTGTTCATCTTCCTCCCCTCCTTCTCCCACTTCTTCATCTTTTTTGTCTTCCTCTTCTTCTTCTTCTTCTTCTTCTACTATTACTACTACTTCTTATTCTTCTTCTTTGTATTCTTCTTTTTCTTCTTCTTCTTCATCTTCTTCCTCTTCCCTTTCTTCTTCTTCTTCCACTTCCTCTTCTTTTTCTTTTTCTTCTTCTTCTTCTTCTTCTACTTGCTCTTCTTCTTCTTCCTCTCCTTCCTCTTTTTCTTTTTCTTCTTCTTCTTCTTCTTCTTCTGTAACTTCTTCTTCTTCTTTTTCTTCTTCTTCTTCTTCTTCCTCTTCTTGTTTGTCATCATCTTCTTCTCCTTCTTCTTCTTCTTCTTCTTCATCTTCTTGTTCTTCTTCCTCTTCTTCCTCTTTTTCCTTTTCTTCTTCTTCTTCATCATCATCATCATCATCATCATCTTCTTCTTCTTCTTCATCGTTATCATCTTCTCCTTCTTCTTCCTCTCCTTCTGCTTTTTTTTCATCATCATCATCTTCTTCTTCTTCTCCTCCTCCTCCTCCTCCTCCTCCTCCTTCTTGCCCTTCTTCTTCCACTTCTTCTTCCTCTTCTTCTTCTTTTTCATATTCTTCTTCTTCTTCTTCCAACACTTCTTTTTCTTCATCTTCTTCTTCTTCTTCCACTTATTCTTCCTCATCTTCTTCTTCTTCTTTCTCAACTTCTTCATCTTCCTCTTGTTTTACTTCTTCTTCTTCCTCCTCTTAACTATCATCTTCTTCTACATCTTCTTCTTCTTCATCAACTCCTTCTTTTTCTTCTTCTTCTTCTTAATGGTTATCATCATCATCTTCTTCTTCTTCTTAACATTATCATCATCATCTTCTTCTTCTTCTCTTCTTCTTCCTGTTCTTCTGCTACTACTTCTCCTTTTTCTTCTTCTTCTTCTTCTTCCTCCACCTCTTCTTCTTCATCTTCCTCTTCTTCTTTTTCATCTTCTTCTTCTTCTTCTTCATCTTTTATTCTTCTTCTTCTTCTTCTTCTTCTTCAAATTCCCTTTCCTCTTCTTTGTGTTTTTCTTCTTCTTCTTCTTCTTCATCATCTGCTCCTTCTCCTTCTTCCCCTTCTTCCACTTCTTCTTCTTCTTCTTCTTCTTCTTCATCTTCTTCTTCTTCTTCTTCTCCTCCTCCTCCTCCTTCTTCTATATCTTCTTCCTCTTCTTTTCTTCTTGCCCTTCTTTTTCATCTACTTCTTCTTCTACTTCTTCATCTTCTTCGTCATCTTCTTCCCTTCTTCTTCTAGTTCTTCATCTTCATCTTCTTCAATTTCTTCTTCTTCTTCTTCTTCTTCTTCTTCTTTTTCATCTTTTCTTGTTCTTCTCCTTCTCCTTCTTATTTGTCTAGTTCTTCTCTTTCTTTTTATTCTCCTTCTCCATCTTCTTCTCCTTCTTCTTATCCTCCTCCTTCTTCTCCTTCTTCTTCTTATTCCACTTCTTCTCCTCCTTCTTCCACTTTCTCTTCTTTATCTTCTCCTTCTTCTTCCCCTTCATCTTCCTACTCAGCCTCTTCTACTTCTTCTTCTTTTACTACTACTACTTCTTCTTATTCTTCTTCTCCTTATTCTTTTTCTTCTTCTTCTTCGCCTTCTTCTTCTTGTTCCTCTTCTTCTTCTTCTTGTTCATCTTCCTCCCCTCCTTCTCCCACTTCTTCATCTTCTTTGTCTTCCTCTTCTTCTTCTTCGTCTTCTTCTACTATTACTACTACTTCTTATTCTTCTTCTTTGTATTCTTCTTTTTCTTCTTCTTCTTCATCTTCTTCCTCTTCCCTTTCTTCTTCTTCTTCCACTTCCTCTTCTTTTTCTTTTTCTTCTTCTTCTTCTTCTTCTACTTGCTCTTCTTCTTCTTCCTCTCCTTCCTCTTTTTCTTTTTCTTCTTCTTCTTCTTCTTCTTCTATAACTTCTTCTTCTTCTTTTTCTTCTTCTTCTTCTTCCTCTTCTTGTTTGTCATCATCTTCTTCTCCTTCTTCTTCTTCTTCTTCTTCATCTTCTTGTTCTTCTTCCTCTTCTTCCTCTTTTTCCTTTTCTTCTTCTTCTTCATCATCATCATCTTCTTCTTCTTCTTCATCGTTATCATCTTCTCCTTCTTCTTCCTCTCCTTCTGCTTTTTTTTCATCACCATCATCATCATCATCATCTTCTTCTTCTTCTTCTCCTCCTCCTCCTCCTCCTCCTCCTTCTTGCCCTTCTTCTTCCACTTCTTCTTCCTCTTCTTCTTCTTTTTCATTTTCTTCTTCTTCTTCTTCTTCTTCTTCTTCCAACACTTCTTTTTCTTCATCTTCTTCTTCTTCTTCCACTTCTTCTTCCTCATCTTCTTCTTCTTTTGTTGTTCTTATTCTTCTTCATCTTCTTCTTCTTTCTCAACTTCTTCATCTTCCTCTTGTTTTACTTCTTCTTCTTCCTCCTCTTAACTATCATCTTCTTCTACATCTTCTTCTTCTTCATCAACTCCTTCTTTTTCTTCCTCTTCTTTTTTCTTCTTCTTCTTCTTAATGGTTATCATCATCATCTTCTTCTTCTTCTTAACATTATCATCATCATCTTCTTCTTCTTCTTCTTCTTCTTCTTCTTCTTCTTCTTCTTCTTCCTGTTCTTCTGCTACTACTTCTCCTTTTTCTTCTTCTTCTTCTTCTTCCTCCACCTCTTCTTCTTCATCTTCCTCTTCTTCTTTTTCATCTTCTTCTTCTTCTTCTTCATCTTTTATTCTTCTTCTTCTTCTTCTTCTTCTTCAAATTCCCTTTCCTCTTCTTTGTGTTCTTCTTCTTCTTCTTCTTCATCATCTGCTCCTTCTCCTTCTTGCCCTTCTTACACTTCTTCTTCTTCTTCTTCTTCATCTTCTTCTTCTTCTTCTTCTCCTCCTCCTCCTTCTTCTATATCTTCTTCCGCTTCTTTTCTTCTTGCCCTTCTTTTTCATCTACTTCTTCTTCTTCTTCTTCATCTTCTTCGTCATCTTCTTCCCTTCTTCTTCTAGTTCTTCATCTTCATCTTCTTCAATTTATTCTTCTTCTTCTTCTTCTTCTTCTTCTTCTTTTTCATCTTTTCTTGTTCTTCTCCTTCTCCTTCTTATTTGTATAGTTCTTCTCTTTCTTTTTATTCTCCTTCTCCATCTTCTTCTCCTTCTTCTTATCCTCCTCCTTCTTCTCCTTCTTCTTCTTCTTCCACTTCTTCTCCTCCTTCCACTTTCTCTTCTTTATCTTCTTGTTCTTCTTCCTCTTCATCTTCTTTTTCTTTTTCTTCTTCTTCTTCTTCTTCTTTTTCCTCTTCTTTTATTTCTTTCTCTTTTTCTTCTTCATCTTCTTTTTCTCCTTTTTCTCCTTTTTTTTCTGGCTCTTCTTCTTCTTCTTCTTTTTCTACTTCTTCTACTTCTCCTAGTTCTTCTTCTTCTTCTTCTTCTTCTTCTTCTTCTACCTCTTCTTCTTCTTCTTCTTCTTCATCATCGACTTCTTCTTCTTCGTCTACTTCTTCTTGATGTTCTTCTTCTTCTTCTTCTTCTTCTTCTTCTACTACTACTACTTCTTCTTCCTCGACATCTTCTTCTGCTCCTTCTTCATCTTCTACTTCTACTTCTGCTTCTTCTTCTTCTTTTCCTTGTAGCTCTTCTTCTTCCACTTCTTCTTCTTCTTCTTATTCTTCTTCTTCTTCTTCTTATGCTTCCTCTTCTTCTTCTTCTTCTTCTTTATCTTCTTTTCCTCATCTTCTTCCTCTTCATTTTCTTCTTCTTCTTCTTCATCTGCTTCTTCTTCTTCTTCTTCATCTGCTTCTTCTTCTTCTTCTTCTTCTTAATATGCTTCTTCTTCTTCTTCATCATCTTCTTTTTCTTCTTCTTCATCATCTTCTTCTTCTTCCACCTCTTCTTGTTCTCTTCTTCTTCTTCTTCATCTTCATCTTCTTGGTTTTCTTCTTCCTTCTCCTTCTTCTTCTTCTTCTTCTTCTTCTAGATCTTAGCCTTCTTCTTCTTCTAGTCCTTCTACTTCTTCTTCTTCTTCTTATTATTATTATTATTATTATCCTTCTTCTTCTTCTTCTTCCTCTACTTCTTCTTCTTGATGTTCTTCTTCTTCTTCTTCCACTTCCTCTTCTTCTTCATCTTCTTCTTCTTAATCATTGTCTTCTTCTTCTTATTCATCTTCTTTGCAACTTCTCCTACTTCTTCTTCTTCTTCTACTTCTCCTTCTTCTTCAACTTCATCTTCCTTCTCCTCTTCTTCATCATCCGCCTCTTCTTTTCTTCTTCATCTTCTCCTTCTCCTTCATCTTCTTCTTCTTGTTCTTCTTCTTCTCCTTCTTCTTCCTCCTCTTTCTATTCTTTTTCTTCTTCCTCTTCTTCATCTTCTTCTTCTTTATCTTCTTTTCCTCATCCTCTTCCTCTTCATTTCATTCACCTTCTTCTCCTTCTTCTTCTACTTCTTCTTCTTTGTCTTCTTCTTCAACTTTTGCCTCTTCTTCTTCTTCTTCTCCTTCTTCATCTTCTTCTCCTTCTCCTTCTTCTTCTTCTTCGTCTTCTTCTTCTTCTTCCTCTTCTTCTTCTTCATCTTCTTCTTTTTCTTCGTCTTCTTCTTCTATTCTTCTTCTTCTTCATC
>JAIUJO010002468.1:100000-102500 GCA_023846275.1 Vanilla planifolia
TCTTCTTCTTATTCTTCTTCTTCTTCCTCTCCTTTTTCTTCTTGTCCTTCTTCTTCTTCTTCTTCTTATTCTTCTACTTCCTTTTCTTCTTCTTCATCTTCTTTTGCCTCTTCTTCTTCTTCTTTTTCTTCTTCTTCTTCAACTTCTTCTTTTTGTTCTTCTTCTTTTTCTTATTCTTCCACTCCTTTTTTTCATCTTCTTCTTTTATTCTTGTTCTTCTACTTCTTCTTCTTCTTCATCCACTTCTACGTCATTTCCTTCTTCTTCTTCTTTTTCTTCTTCTTCTTCTTGTTATTATTATTATTATTCTTCTTCTTCCACTACTTCATCTTTTTCTTCTTCCACTGTTTCTTCCTCTTCTTTTTCTTCTTGATCTTCTTTTTCAACTTATTCTTCTTCTTCTTTTTCTTCCTCTTCTTCTTCCTCCACCTCTTCTTCTTCTTCTTCCTACTCCACCGCTTCTTCTTCTTCTTCCTTTTCTTCCTCTTCTTTTTCTTCTTCTACTTCTTCTTCTTCCACTTCCCCATCTTCTTCATCTTGTTTTTCTTCTTTTACTTCTTCTTCATATTCTTCTACTTCTTCTTACCCTTCTTCTTCTTGATCTTCTTCTTCGTCCTCTCCTTCTTCTTCTTCTTTTAATTCTTCTTCCTCTTCTTCTTCTTCTTCTTCTTCTTCTTCTCCCTCTTCTTCTTCTTCTTCTTCTCTTTCTTCTCCTTCTCCTTCTTCTTCTTCTCTTTTTACTTCTTCTCCTTCTTCTTCATCTTCTTCTTCTTCTTTTCTTCTTCTCCTCCTTCTCCTTCTCACTCTTCTTCTTCCACTTCTTCTTCTTCTTCGTCTTCTTCTTCTTGTACTTCTTCTTATGCTTCTTTTTCTTCTTCTTCTTCATTTATTTCTTCTTCCACTTCTTCTTTGTCTTCTTTTTCTTCTCCTTCTTCTTCTTCTTCTGCTTCTTCTTCTTCTTCTCTTCCACTTCTTCTTCATCTCCTTCTTCTTATTCTTCATCTTATTCCTCTACTTCTTGTTCATATTCTTTTTCTTCTTCTTCTTCTTCTTCTTCTTCTTCTTCTTCTACTTCTTCTCCTTCTTCTTCTTCTTCTTCTTGTTCTCCTTCTCCTTCTTCTTCAACTTCTCTTTTTTTATTCTCCTTGTCTATCTTCTTCTTCTTCATCCCCTTCTTTCACTTCTTCTTTTTCTTCAGGTTCTTCTACTTCTTATTCTTCTTCTTCTTCTTCCTCCATTACTCATTCTTGTTCTACTTCTTCTCCTTCTTCCTCTCCATCTTCTTCTTCTTCTTCTTCATCATCTTCATCTTCCCTTCCTTTTTCTTCTTCTTCTTCTTCTTTTTCTTCTTCATCTTCTTCTCTTCTCCCTCTTCTCCTTCTTCTTCTTCTTCTTCTTCTTCCTCCACTTCTTCTTCTTCTTCTTCCTCCTCCTCTACTTCTTCTTCTTCTTCCTCTTCTTCTTACTCCTACTACTCCTACTCTTCCTCCTCCTCTTCTTCTTCTTCTACTTGCACCACCTCATCTTCCTCTGCACCTTTTTTTTCTTTCCCTTCTTTTCTCCTTCCTCTTCTTCCCCTCCTCTTTCTTTTTCTTCTTCTTCCTCCTCTTCTTCTACTACTACTATTATTTCTTCTTCTTCTTCTTCTTCTTCTTTCTTCTTCTTCTCCTTCTTCTTCTTCTTTTTCTACTTCTTCTTTGTTCTTCTACTTCTTCTTCTTCTTCTTCTTCTTCTTCTTTCTTTCCTTCTTATTCTTCTTCTTCTTCTTCTTTTCCTTCTTCTTCTTCTTCTCCGTCTACTTCTTCCTCTTCTTCTTCTTCTTCTTTATCTTCTTTTTCAACTTCTTCTTTTTCTTCTTCTTTTTCTTCTTTTTCTTCTTCTTCTTCTTCTTCCTCCTCCTCCTCTTCTTCTTCTTCTTCCTATTCTTCCTCTTCTTCTCCTTCATCTTGTTCTTCTTCATCCTCTTCTTCTTCTCTTCCATTTTATTCTTCTACTTCTTCTTCTTTGTCTTCTTCTTCTTATTCTTCTTCTTCTTCTTCTCCTCCTCCTCCTCCTCCTCCATCCCCTTCTTCTTCTTTCTGTTCTTCCTCCTCTTCTTCTTCTTCTTCCTCTTCTTCTTTTTCTTCATCTTCTTCTTCTTGTTCTTTTTTATCTTCATTTCTTCTTCTTCTTCTTTATTTTCTTCTTCTTCTTCTTCTTCTCCTTCTTGTTGTTCCTCTTCCACTTCTTCATCTTCCACTTCTTCTTCTTCTACTACTTCTTCTTCTTCTTTTTATGCTTTTTCGTCTTCTTCTTCTTCTTCTCGTTCTATTTCTTCTTTTTGTTCATCTTCATCTTCTTCTTCTTTTCCTTCTTTCTTGTTATCCTTCTTCTTCTTCATCTTCTTCGTGTTCTTCTTCTCTTCTTCTTCTTCTTCTTCTTCTTCCTCCTCCTCCTCTTCTTTTTCTTTTTTCTTCTTCTGCTTCTTTTGCTTCTACTTCTTCTTCTTCTTTTTCTTCTT
>JAIUJO010002468.1:105000-112500 GCA_023846275.1 Vanilla planifolia
CTCCTTCTCCTTCTTCTTCTACTTCTTATTCTCCTTCAACTTCTTCTTCCTCTTCTTCTTCTTCTTCTTCTTCTTCTTCTCCTTTTTCATCTTCTTCTTCTCCTTCTTATTATTCTTCTTTTTCTTCTTCTTCTTCAACTTCTTCTCGTACTTGTTCTACTTCTTCTCCTTCTTTCTCTCCATTTTCTCATACTTCTTCTTCTCCATCTTCAACTTCTTCATCTTCTTCTTCTTCTTCTTCTTCTTCTTCTTCTCCTTCTTCTTCCTCTTCCTATTCTTCTTCTTCTTCTTCTTCTTTTTATTCTTCTTCTTCCTCTTCATCTTCTTTTTCTTTATCTTCTTCTTCTTTTTCTTCTTCCTTTTCTTCTTCTTCTTTCTTCTTCTTCTTCTTCTTCTTCTCCTTCTCCTTCTATTTCTTCCTCTATTTCTTTTTTTTTTCTTCTTTTTCTCCTTCTTCTTCTTCTTCTCCTCCTTCTCTTTCTTCTTCTTCTTCTTCTTCTTCTTCTTCCTCTGTTTTCTCTTCTTCTTCTTCTTCTTTTTCCCCTCCTTCTTCTTATTCTTCTTCAACTTATTATTATTATTATTAATATTAATCTTAATTGGCTTCTTCTTCTTCTTCTTCTCCTTCTTCTTCTTCTTTTTCTTCTTGTTCCTCTTCTTCTTCTTCTTCTTCTTTTACTTTTTCTTCTTCAAATTCTACCTCTTTTTGTTCTTCTTCATCTTCTTCTTCTCCCACTTCTTCTCCTTCTTGTTTTTCTTCTTCTTTCATTTTTTCTTCTTCTTCTTCTTCTTCTTCTTCGACATTTACTACTACTTTTTAGACATAATCATCATCTTCTTCTTCTTTTTCTGCCCTGCCTTCTTCTTCTTCTTCCTTTTCTTCTTGTTCTCCTTCTTCTTTATCTTCTTATTCATCTTCTCCTTCTTCTTCATCTTCTTCTTCTTCTTCTTCCTCCTCTTCATCTTCAACTTCTTCTTCTACTTCCTCCTCTGTTCTTCTTCTTCTTCTTCTACTTCTTCAATTTCTTCTTCTTCTTTTTCATTTTCTTCTTCTTCATCTTATTCTTTTTCTTCTTCTTTTCCTTATATCTCTTCTTCTTCCACTTCTTCTTCTTCTTCTTCTTATTCTTCTTCCTCTTCTTCTTACGCTTCTTCTTCTTCTTCTTCTTCTCCTCCTCTTTCTTTTTCTTCTTCTTCTACTTTTTCTTCTTCTATGTGTTCTTCTTCTTCATCTTCTTCTTCTTTTTCTTGCTCTCCGTCTTCTTCTTCTTCTTGTACTTCTTTTTCTTTTTCATCTCCCTATTCATCTTCTTCATCTTCTTCTTCTTCTTCTTCGTCTTCTTATTCTATTCTTCTTCTTCTTCTTCTTATTCCACTTCTTCTTTTTCTTTTTCTTCCTCTTCTTTTCCATCTGCTCCTTCTTCTTCTTCTTCTTCTTCAACTTCTGCTTCTTCTTCTTCCTCCTCTTCCACTTTTTCTTCTTCCTTATCATCATTATCATCATCATCTTTTTCTTCTTCATCACCATCATCTTCTTCTTCTTTTTCTTCTAAATATTTTTCTGCTTCTCCTCCTTCTTCTTCTTCATCTTCATCTTTTTCTTCTTCTTATTCTTCTACTTCTTCTTCTTCTTCTCCCACTTCTGCTTATTTTTCTTCTTCTTCTTCTTTTGCTTCTTCTTCTTCTTCTTCATGTTCTTCTTCATCTTCTTCTTCCACTACTTCCTCTTTTTCTTCTTCTTCTTCTTGATCTTCTTTATCAACTTATTCTTTTTCTTCCTTTTTCTCCTCTTTTTCTTCTTCTTCTTTCTCCTCCAACTTTTCATCTTCTTCTTCTTCCTCCACCTCTTCTTCTTCTTCTTGCTCTTCTTTCTTTTCTTATTGTTAATGTTCTTCTTCTTCTTCATCTATTTTTTATTCTTCTAATTCTTCCTCTTCATCTATTTTTTATTCTTCTTTTTTTTTTTTTTTGAGCCACTTTTGGGCCGGCTCCCCCCTTTCTTCGGTTCTTTGACGGTGTGCCGGTACACGTTTAACTACTGCGAGAAACTGGAACAATCATTGTCTAGCTCGGTCGGTGAACACCTGCAGCCCTAACGATACCGGAATTCAAATGGCGGACTCGAAGGGTAAAAAGAGCGGCCAAAAAACAAGGCAGGTGGGAAGTAAGTCGCCAAAAAGGGAGTCTTGTGCTCGAACTCGCGCGGGAAAGGCCGCGGACTCAGACAGTAATTGAGGCCAAGGAGGTCACTGAGAAGGCTGATTCCTATGTATATGAAGCAGAGTCGTCGAAGAAGGATACTGCATCATCTTGCAGCCCTGTGGGGGCGCTTGAATCAGGGGTGGCCATAGCGGTACTTGATAAAGGGAAAGCAGTGCTGGAGGAGGCTGGGGGATATGGGTTACGACGACCAGATGTGCTGACTGAACTGGAGGGAGGTAGGAGACATCGTCAGGAGCAGGCTGAATGTTCGAAAGCGTAGGAATTAAAAACTACTGACCAGGATGCAGGGGGAAAGATGAACTGTGTGACTCACTTACTGGTTGGAGAGGACGTTGCAAGGACGAACAAAATTAGTTTCAAGGAGGCTTTAACAGCCAATAACAACATCTCCAGTGGCAGGGCTACCTCATTTGTGCGGATGGCTTCAATTGACGTAAAGGAAAGAGTGGCAAGTTTGTCGGAGCAGGGTGACAGTGAGGAGGTCGTCATGTCGTCAGAGGCGTGTTACAGAAGGATTGAATTCCACAAACATGACTTGGTCGAGCGAGTCTATGGAAACAACTTGCCTTTTTTCGTGATAGCCCGTGTCCTACATAAAAGATGGGGACACTATCGTAGCTTCAGGGTGCTGGACTTAACGAATAGGCGTTTCTGCCTTCATTTTGAGTCCATAAAGGATAGGAATGAGGTGTGGTTGGGAGGACCTTGGCAGGTGGCCGGCCAGGCAATGGGGCTGGACGTCTGGACGCATGAATTTCGTCCGAATGAGGAGATGGCAATCCACGCACCTATTTGGATACGTCTTCCAGGACTACCGTTGATTTACTGGGATGTGGAAAACATCCTCCGCATTGCGAAGGCGGCGGGAGAGCCGTTCTTGCTGGATGGCTGGACTGCAGACACGTAGAGGTCTGCCTTTGCCAGAATTTGCGTTCGCATGAACCTCTCTAAGCCTCTGAAACCTGGAGTTTGGCTGAAGGGAGAGTTCGGGAGAGTTTATCAACCTTTGGAATATGAGGGATTGCCTCGAGTCTGTTTCTGCTGTGGGCATGTGGGGCACCTGGCGGAGCAATGTAGGCTGAGGAAGCCTAAGGTGGATGCAGAGGGGAATAAAGATACAGAGAAACCGGAATTGGCTCCATTATCTAAGGTGGCTACGACAACAGCTACAAAAAATATATCAAGGGAACTCACGGAAGGAAAGGTGGCTGAGGGCAGAGTAGTGGAAAATACGGGGTATTGCGCAGGAAGCATACTCAGGGAGGGTATTGAGATTCCCAGGTGTCAAACGCAAGCGGAGAGGCCAGTGGAGGCCATCAAAAAGGGAACTCTTGGTCCGTGGATGCTCGTCGTTCCCAGACGAAGGTGGCAGGAAGCATGGGAGGCTAAACAGAATCGTAATACTCACCTAAGCAATCCCTCAAGAGGGAGGCCAGCAAAAAGCATGGGTTTAGGAAGGAATGGAAGATCGAGAAGCACCTCCGCAGCCAGAGGAAGAGGATCATCAAGGAGGGCCTGGATGCCAAAGTCTCAGGGAGACAGGGACAGAGACCCATACGGTCACACACACGAGTCCAACCGGGAAGCGGTGAAGGCAATAACAGAGCAGGTGGAAGGTAACAGGAAGGAGGGTGTATGTAATGCTGATGATTGCATCCAAATATAGAAGTAGGAGAGTTCCTACACTGCGTTTCGTGGAGCGCAGACAGTTGGAGGCGAGTAATGAGAAGGCGAAGTCACGCTATCGCTGTGAGTGTTCTGTGCACCCACCTGTGGGGTGGAAAAAACAGGGGAACCTATTGGGTGATTTATGACAACAAGAGTAGTGATTTGGAACATCAGGGGCGTCCGAGACAGGAAGTCGAGGGGGTATTTGAGAAGAATTGTGCGTGGCAACAACGTTGCGATGGTCGCGCTCATGGAAACTAAGGCAGAGAAGTTTCAGAGGAAGGATGCGGATTGGTTGCTTGGGGGGAAATGGAATTTTGCGGTGCAGCCCTCGGCAGGGATGTCTGCGGGCTTCATCTTATTGTGGAAGAACTGGCTGAACATAACTATCACGGTGTCCACACTGCATATGGTGGCTTTCCAAATGAATTGGGGGGGTAGCAAGGAGATGCATTGCTGTGTGATCTATGGCCCGAAGGATCAATGCAAGAGGCGGGAAGTCTGGGATGAGGTAAGGCGTGTGCATATAGGGGAGGCTTCGTTCATGGTGGCTGGGGATTTCAACATCATAATGGCCCAAGAGGAGAAGAGAGGCGGGAGGAAATTTAAGCTGGGGAAGGAGCAGCAGGAACTCGCGGATATAATGCAGGATCTGCAGTTGACGGATGTGGGCTTCGTAGGGAACCCTTTCACTTGGTGCAACGGGAAGACTGGGGGTGCTCGCATTCTTGAGCGCCTCGACAGGGTTCTACTCAATTCTGTGGGCCTACGAGAATTTCCTGGGTGCGTCGTCACCCACCTCGGAAGGTTGAGCTCTGATCATTGCCCCCTGCTGTTCGATCTGGGATGCTGTCAAGCGAGTAAGCACACTTCTAGAATTCATTTTGAAAATGTATGACTTGATTTCCCGCAGGCGATTGGTGTTGTTCATCATGCATGGGGTAGACGTGCGGAAGGTGATCAGATGGAGGCACTGTCGGTTAAATTCCACCGCTCGTTGGTTGCGTTGCGTCGGTGGAGCAAAGAAGAATTGGGAAACATTGTAGACAACAATAAGGAGCTGGAGAGACGCATTAATGCTCTGCAGACAAAAGAATCATCGGTGGGTCTGCTGGAGGAGGAAAGTGCGCAGCTTGGGCATATGATTACGGCGTTTCATCGCGGGTGTGCCCTGGAGGAGACATGGTGGTGGCAGCGGGCGAAGCTTCATTGGGCATAGCTTGGGGATCGTAATACCACTTTCTTTCATGATGCTGCATCGGTCCGGGCACGTATCAACCGCATATCAATGCTGATGGATGAGGATGGGAGGATGAAGGAAGCACCGAAGGAGATTGGCGAAGCACTTTTGAAGTTCTTCTGGGAGAAGTGGAGCTGTGAGGAACGTGCGCCCCCGTTGCTGAATTTTGTGCCAAGTGCAACTGTGGACGAGGATATGGCTTCTCACCTATGCAGCAGAATCACTGAGGCGGAGATTACTGACGCTATCAGGGGAATTAGGAGGAACAAGGCGCCTGGAAACGATGGCATTACTGCTGAATTCATTCATGGTTATTGGAAGATTACGAGCAGGGATATCACTCGGGCTGTGCTGGCATTCTTTGATGCAAAGAAGATGCCTGAGAAATGGAAGGAGACCTTAGTGGTGCTGATACCCAAATGGAGGGGCGCATGTATGCCGACTCAATTTCATCTTATAAGCTTGTGTAATACAATCTACAAGATTGTGGCGCGAGTCTTGGTGGAGCGGCTTAAGCCCTTGATGCCTCACCTCATCTCGTGGGAGTAGGGCGCTTTCATTCTCGGTCGCTGCATTTCGGACAACATTTTTATTGCGGAAGAAATGGCGGCACGTATGCACTCCTGCTCTTCCAGGTATGGCCTCATGGCGGTTAAGATCGATATGATGCAAGCTTATGATAACATCAGGTGGGATTTCTTGATCGAGATGCTGAAAATTCTAAGGTTCCCTCCGCTCTGGTGCGACTGGATCACTGCCTGCATCCAATCGCCTTCCTTTGGCATGCTAGTCAACGGTGTCTGCCTGCCTTGGGTACAAGCTCATCGAGGGCTGAGACAGGGATGCCCTCTATCACCGTATTTATACGTAATTGCGTCGGAATTTCTTTCGGCACTAATGCATGAGTATGAGACCAAACAACTCCTGGGATTCAGACCAGGGCAGCATGCACCCATGGTCTCCCAATTATTATATGCGGATGACGTCCTTATTTATGGCCATGCAATGCGCAATGCCTCGCGTTCAATTCGCAGTGTCACTCAGTGTTTCAGTAAAGCTGCAGGACTGCTGATTAACTTCTCTAAATCTAGTGTTCACTTCAGCCGGAGGAGCAGCACGATAACGACAAAGAAGGTTGCTAAGAAGCTTTGCATGGTGCGCGGGAGTTCTCTGAATTATCTTGGAGTGCCAATTGCGGCTAAGAGGCTTAAGCTGGCTGATTTAGACTTCCTAATCCAGAGAATGGAGGCTTGCATTGCTGGTTGGAGGATTCGTCCCTTGTTCCTGGCTAGCAGAGTCTCTCTGGCCAATTCGGTGCTTAATGCTATCCCCACGTATATTCTTCGACATTGCACCGTGCCGGCGGGTGTCATAAAAGTGATGGAGCGGCGCGTGAGGAATTTCCTGTGGAATGGTGCAAGCAATACTCACATGATCCATTACGTGCCTTGGAGCTGTGTTACGCTTCCAAGGAATGCGGGCACCCTGGGGTTGAGGGACTTCCGTGTTTGGCAACATGTCTTGATGATGAAGCAGTGCAAGAGGGTGCTGTGTCGTGAGGATAGCCCCTGGGTTGACATCTTCAGGAGGAAGTACGTGGGCAACCTGCTGACCTCAAAGATCCCATGGAATTTATCTCACTCTGGTAAGCTTGTGCTCGAGGCGATGCCGACTGCGGTGGTGGAGTTCGTGTGGAGAATTGGAGACGGTAAGGAGGCGAGATTTGAGGAAGATAATTGGCTTGGCTTCCTCCCCATTTGCATTTGGCCGACGTTAATTAACATGAAGACTGGGTGGCCGGCGAGGGTGGCGGACTGTATCAATGAAGAGGGCGAGTGGGATGTCAGCAGCATTCGAATTGGGCCTAGTGATATGCTCAATGACAGAATTCTCCATCTTCCCAGGGCGCGGTCCTCTGCTCGTGATATGCTGGTCCAGGTACACACGGAAACGGAGAAGATTGATAATGGCAAAATTTACTGTGACCTGAAATGCAGACAGGGCGTCGGCGCTCCCACGGCGAGCTGGTGGAGCTCTAATCAGATGCGGGGGCTGTGGAAGCTTAAAACTCTGCCAAGGGTGCGGCTGTTTCTCTAGCGGGTGGTGGGTGACTACCTCCCCACGGTGACGTGGCTTGCACGGAGGGGCATGGCGGAGAACCGCCGCTGCATGTGGGGCTGTGAGGCAGAGGAGACCATGCACCATGTCTTCTGGAGCTGCCCGCAAGCCCAGGATCTTTGATGAAACATCATTGTTCGTGACGCCGTCATTGCTGTTAAGATGAATCCCGCCGATGTGGAGGTGGACAGCGCCGGCAGCGATTTCATCTGCCAATTTATGGCCTTCATTGGTTCGCCGGCGGCAAGGAA
>JAIUJO010002468.1:117500-120000 GCA_023846275.1 Vanilla planifolia
CTTCTTCATCATCTTTTTCTTCTTCTTCCTCTTGATCATCTTTTTCTTCTTCTTCCTCTTCTTCTTCTCTTCTTCTTCTTCTTCATCATCTTCATCTTTTTGCTTTTCTTCTTCTTCTACTTGTTCTTCTTCTTCTTGTTCTTCTTTTTCTTTTTCTGCTTCTTCTACTTCTTCTTCCTCTTCTTTTTCTACTGCTGCTACCTCTTCTTCTTCTACCTCATTTCATTCATTTTCTTCTCCTCCTTCTTCTTTTCCTTCTTCTTTTTCTTCTTCTTCTTCTTCTTCTCCTTCTTCTTCTTCTTTTAATTCTTATTCTCCTTGAACTTCCTCTTCCTCTTTCTCTTCTTCTTCTTCTTCTTCTTCTCCTTCTTCTTCTTCTTCTGCTTCTTCTCCTTCTTCTTCTTCCTCTTCTTCTTCTTCTTCTTGTCCTTCTTCCTCTTCCTCTTCTTCTTCTTCTTCCTCCTCTTTATCTTCTTTTTCTTTTCCTTCTTTTTCTTCTTCCTTTTCTTCTTCTTCTTCTACTTCTTCTTCTTCTTCTTCTTCTTTCTCTTCTTTTTTTCTCCTTCTTCTTCTTCTTCTTCTTCTCCTTCTCTTTCTTCTTCTTCTTCTTCTTCTTCTTCTTCTTTTCCTCCTCCTCCTTCTTCTTCTTCTTCTTAATTGTCTTCTTTTTCTTCTTCTTCGCCTTCTCCTTCTTCTTCTTCTTCTTCTTCCTCCTCTTCCTCTTCATCTTCTTTTTCTTCGTTTTCTTCTTCCACTTCTACCTCTTGTTTTTCTTCTTCTTCCATTTTTTCTCCTTATTATTCTTCTTCTTCTTCTTCTTCTTCTTCTTTTACTCATACTTCTTAAACATCATCTTCTTCTTCTTCTTCTTTTTCCTCCCAATTTTCTTCTACTTCTTCCATTTCTTCTTCTTCTCATTCTTCTCCAACTTCTTCTTCTTCCACTTCTTCATCTTCAACTTGTTCTTCTTCTACTTCCTCATCCTCCTCTTCTTCTTCGTCTTCCTCTTCTTCTTCTTCTTCTCCTTCTTCTACTACTGCTACTACTACTACTTCTTCTTCAAGTTCTTCTTCTTTGTCTTCTTCTTCTTCTTCTTCTTCTTCTTTTCCTTGTAGCTCTTCATCTTCAACTTCTTCTTCTTCTTCTTTTTCTTCTTATTCTTCTTGTTTTTCTTCTTCTATGTCTTCTTCCTATTCTTCTTCTTTTTTTCTTCATCTCCCTCTTCTTCTTCTTCTTCTACTACTTTTTTTTCTTCTACATTTCCCTCTTCTTCTTCTTCAACATCATCTACTTCTTCTTCTTCTTCTTCTTCTTCTATTCTTCTTCTTCTTCTTCATCTTCTTCATCTTCTTCCTCTTCTTCTTCTTTTTCTTCTTCTTCTTCTTCTTTTCCTTCTGCTTCTTCTTCTTCTTCTTTTTCTTCTTCTTGTTCTTGTTCTTCTTCTTCTTCTTCTTCTTCTTCAACTTCTACGTCATTTTCCTTTTCTTCTTCTTCTTCTTCCTCTTCTGCTTCTTCTTCCTCTTCCTGTTCTTCTTCTTCTTCTTCCTCTTCATCTTCTTTTTCTTTTTCTCCTTCTTCTTTTTCTTTTTCCTTTTCTTCTTTTTCTTCTTCTCTTCTTCTATCTCTTCTTTTTTTTTTCCTTCTCCTTCTCTTTCTTCTTCTTCTTCTTGTTCTTCTTCTTTTTCCTCCATTTTTTCTTCTTCTTCTTCTTCTTTTCCTCCTCCTCGTCCTCCTTCTTCTTCTTCTTCTACTTCTTAATTGTCTTCTTCTTCTTCTTCTTCGTCTTCTCCTTCTTGTTCTTCTTTTTCTTCCTGTTCCTCTTCTTCTTCTTCTTCTTTTTCTTCGTTTTCTTCTTTCACTTCTACCTCTTTTTTTCTTCTTCTTCTACTTCTTCTCCTTCTTATTCTTCTTCTTCTTCTTCTACTTCTTCTTGTTATTCTTCTTCTTCTTCTTCTTCTTCTTCTTTTATTCATACTTCTTAAACATCATCTTTTTCCTCTTCTTCTTTTTCCTCCCTATTTTCTTCTGCTTCTTCCTTTTCTTCTTCGTCGCATTCTTCTCCATCTTCTTCTTCTTCTTCCACTTCTTCATCTTCAACTCCTTCTTCTACTTCCTCATCCTCCTCTTTTTCTACGTCTTCCTCTTCTTCTTCTTCTTCTTCTTCTACTACTACTACTACTACTACTACTAGTTCTTCTTCTTCTTCAAGTTCTTCTTCTTCTTCTTCATCTTCTTCTTCTTCTTCTTCTTCCCCTTCTTCTTCTTCTTCTTCCTCTACTTCTTGTTCTTCTTGATGTCCTTCTTCTTCTTCTTCTTGCTCTTCCTCTTCTTCTTCTTCTTCTTCTTTATCTTCTTTTCCTCATCTTCTTCCTCTTCTTTTTCTTCTTCTTCTTCTTCTTCTTATTCATCATCATCTTCTTCTTCTTCTTCTTCTTCTTCATCTTTTGTTCTTCTTCTTCATCATCGTCTTCTTCTTCTTCTCTTCTTCTGCTTCTTCAAC
>JAIUJO010002468.1:122500-130000 GCA_023846275.1 Vanilla planifolia
TCTTCTTCTTCTTCTTCCTCCTCCTCTTCTTCTTACTCTTCCTCTTCTTTTTCTCCAACTTCTTTGTTCTAGTTCTTTTATATGTTCGTTTCTTATTCTTCTTTTTCTTCTTCTTCTTCTCCTCCTCCTTCTCACTCATTTTCTTCCACTTCTTCTTCTTCCTCTTTGTCTTCTTCTTCTACTTCTTCTTCTACTTCTTTTTCATCTTATGCTTCTTCTTCTGCTTGCATTTCTCTTTGTGCTTCTTCTTCTTCTTTTTCTTCATTTATTTCTTCTTCCTCTTCTTCTTCATCTTCTTTTTCTTCTCCTTCTACTTCTTCTTCTTCTTCTTCTCTTCCTCTTCTTCTTCTTCTCCTTCTTCTTATTCTTCATCTTCTTCCTCTACTTCTTCTTCTTCATATTCTTTTTCTTCTTCTTCTTCTTTTGCTTCTTCTCCTTCTACTTCTTCTTCTTCTTCTTCTTCTACTCCTTCTCCTTCTTCTTCATCTACTTCTCTTTTTTTCTTCTCCATGTCTATCTTCTTCTTCTCCTCCTCTTCCTTCTCCTTCTTCTTCTTCTTCTTCTGGTTCTTCTCTTTTTGCTCTTCTTCCTCTTCTTCTCCTTCTCCTTCTTTCTCTTCTTCTTCTTCTTCTTCTTCTTCTTCAGCTTCTTCTACTTCTTCTTCTTCTTCCTCCATTACTCATTCTTGTTCTACTTCTTCTCTTTCTTCCTCTCCATCTTCTTCTTCTTCTTCCCCTTTTTGTTGTTGTACTTCTTCTTCTTCTTCATCTTCCTCTTCCCCTCCTTTTTCTTCTTCTTCTTCTTCTTCTTCTTCTTCTTCTTCTCTTCTCCCTCTTCTCCTTCTTCTCCTTCTTCTTCTTCTTCCTCCTCCTCCACCTTTTCTTCTTCTTCTTCCTCCTCCTCCTCTGCTTCTTATTCTTCTACTTTTTCTTCTTCCTCCTACTCCTCCTCCTACTCTTCCTCTTCTTCTTCTTCTTCTTCCTCTTCTTGCTCCACCTCTTCTTCCTTTGCATCCTTTTTTTCTTCTTCCCCTTCTTTTCTTCTTCTTCTTCTCCTACTCCTCCTCTTTCTTTTTCTTCTTCTTCTACTATTACTACTACTATTTCTTCTTCTTCTTCTGCTTCTTCTTCCTCTTCTTCTCTTTCTTCTTCTTCTTCTTCTACTACTACTACTTCTTCTTTTTCTTCTTCTTTTTCTTCTTCTTCTTCTCTTCACCTTCTTATTATTCTTCTTCTTCTTCTTCTTCATCTTCTTCTTCCTCCTATTCCTCTTCTTCTTCTTCTTCTTCTTCATCTTTTTCTTCCTCCTATTCCTCTTCTTTTTCTTCTTCTTCTTCCTCTTCTTCTTCTTTTTCTTTTTCTTGTTCTACTTCTTCCTCTTCTTATTCTTCTTGATCTTCTCTTACAACTTCTTCTTCTTCTTCTTCTTCTTCCTATTCTTCCTCTTCTTCTCCTTCTTCATCTTGTTCTTTTTCATCCTCTTCTTCTTCTTCTCTTTCATTTTATTCTTCTACTTCTTCTTCTTCGTCGTCGTCTTCTTCTTCTTCCTCTTCTCCTCCTCCTTCTTCTTCCTGTTCTTCCACCACTTCTTCTTCTTCCTCTTCTTCTTCATCTTCTTCTTCTAGTTCTTTTTTATCTTCATTTCTTCTTGTTCTACTTCTCCTTCTTCTTCTTTTTCTTCTTCTCCTTTTCACTGTTCTTCTTCCACTTCTTCATCTTCCTCTTCTTCTTCTTCTACAACTTCTTCTTCTTCTTTTTATGGTTTTTCTTCTTCTTCTTCTTCTTCTTCTTCTTCTATTTCTTCTTTTTTTTCGTCTTCATCTTCTTCTTCTTTTCCTTCTTATTCTTCTTGTTGTTGTTCTTCTTCAACTTCATCGTGTTCTTCTTCTCTTCTTCTTCTTCTTCTTCCTCTTCTTCTTCTTCCTCTTCTTTTTCTTTTCTTCTTCTGCTTCTTTTGCTTCCACTTCTTCTTCTTCTTTTTCGTCTTCGTCTACTGTTTCTCTTTGTTTTTCTTATCCTTCTCAATCTTCTACTTCTTCTCCTCCTCCTTCTCCTTGCTCTTCTTCTTCCTCTTCTTCTTCTTCTTCTCTTTTTCCTCTTCATCCTCTTCTTCTCATTC
This sequence comes from Vanilla planifolia, assembly GCA_023846275.1. Classification (NCBI taxonomy): domain Eukaryota; kingdom Viridiplantae; phylum Streptophyta; class Magnoliopsida; order Asparagales; family Orchidaceae; genus Vanilla; species Vanilla planifolia. Next base: position 124,619 of record JAIUJO010002468.1, read on the forward strand.
TCCTTCTTCCTCTTCTTCTTCTTCTTCTTCTTCTTCTTCTTCTACTTCTTCTACATCTTCTTCTTCTTCTTCTTATTCTTCTTTTTCTTCTTCTTCCACTACTCATTCTTGTTGTACTTCTTCTCCTTCTTCCTCTCTATCTCCTCCTTTTTTTCTTCCCCTTGTTCTTCTTTTTCTTCTTCTTCCTCTTCTTCTTCTTCATCTTCTTCTTCTTCTTCCTCTCCTTCTTCTACTTCTTCTTCTTCTTCTTTTTCTTCGTCTTCTTCGTCTTCTTCTTCTTCTTTTTCTTCTTCTTCCTCTGCTGCTTCTTCTTCTTCCCCTTCTTCTTCTTCTTCTCCCTCTTCTTCTTCTTTTTCCACTTCCTCTTCTTCTTCTTCTTCTTCTTCTTCTTCTTCTCCTCCTCCTCCACCTCTTCCTTCCTTCTCCTCCTCCACCTCTTCTTCTTCTACTTCTAATTCCTCTTCTTCTTCTTCTTCTTGATCTTCTTTTACAACTTCTTCTTCTTCCTTCTCCTCTTCTTCTTCCTCTGCCTCTTATTTTTTTTCTTCTTCTCCTTCCTCTTCATCTTCTTCTTGTTCTTTTTCTTCTTCTTCATCTTCTTCCTCCTCCTACTCTCTTCTTCTTCTTCTTCCTCTTCTACTTCTTCATCATCATCTTCTTCTTCTTCTTCTTTATCTTTTTTTCCTCATCTTCTTCTTCCTTATTTTCTTCTTCTTCTTTTTCTTCTTCTTCTTCTTCTTCTTCTTATGCTTCTTCTTCTTCTTCTTCTCCTTCTTCTTTTTCTTCTTCTTTTATTTCTTCTTCCTCTTCTTCTTCTTCTTCCACTTCTTCTTCTCTTCCTTTTCTTCTTCTTCTCTTCCTTTTCTTCTTCATCATCTTCAACTCCTTCCTTTTCTTCTTCTTCTACTTCTCATTCTTTTTCTTTTTCGTCTTCTTCTTCCACTTCTTCTTCTTCTTCTTCTATTGCTTCTTCGTCTTTTTCTTCTACCTCTTTTCTTTCATTTTCTTCTCCTTCTCCTTCTTCTCCTTCTTCTCCTTCTTCTTCTTCTTCTTCTTCTTCTCCTCCTCCTTCTTCTACTTCTTCTTCTACTTCTTATTTTCCTTCATCTTCTTCTTCCTCCACTTCTTCTTTTTCTCCTACTTTTCCTATTCCTCTTCTTCTTCTTCTTCTTCTTCTCCTTTTTCATCTTCTTCTTCTTCTCCTGCTTCTTCTTCTTTGCCCTCTTATTCTTCTTCTACTTCTACTACTACTGCTACTTCTTCTAATTCTTGTTCTACTTCTTCTCCTTCTTCCTCTCCATTTTCGCATACTTCTTTCTCTCCTTCTTCAACTTCTTCATCATCATCATCTTCTTCTTCTTCTTCTCCTTCTTCTTCTCTTCCTCTTCTTCTTCTTCTTCTTCTTCTTCTTCTTCCTCTTAATCTTCTTTTTCTTTTCTTCTACTTTTTCTTCATCCTTTTCTTCTTCTTCTTCTTCCTCTTCTTCTTCTTCTTCTTTTTCTTCCTCTATTTCTTTTTCTTTTCTTCTTTTTCTCCTTCTTCTTCTTCTCCTTCTCTTTCTTCTTCTTCTTCTTCTTCTTCTTCTTTCACCATTTCTTCTTCTTCTTGTTCTTCTTCTCCTCCTCCTCCTCCTCCTCCTCCTCCTCCTCCTCCTTCTTGTTCTTCTTCTTCTTAATTGGCTTCTTCTTCTTCTTCCTCTCCTTCTTCTTCTTCTTTTTCTTCTTGTTCCACTTCTTCTTCTTCTTCTTCTTCTTCTTCTTCTTCTTCTTCTTCTACTTCTACCTCTTTTTGTTCTTCTTCATCCTCTTCTTCTACCACTTCTTCTCCGTCTTAATCTTGTTCTTCTTTTACTTTTTCTTCTTCTTCTTCCTATTCTTCTTCTTCTTCTTTATCTACTTCTTTTACTACTACTTCTTAAAAATCATGATCTTCTTCTTCTTCTTTTTCCTCCCTATCTTCTGCTTCTTCCTTTTCCTCTTCTTCTCCTTCTTCTTCATCATCTTCTTCTTCTTCCCCTTTTACATCTTCAACTTCTTCTTCTTCTACATCCTCCTCTTCTTCTTGATCTTCCTCTTCTTCTTCTTCTTCTTCTCCTTCTTCTTCTTCTTCTTTTAGGTCTTCTTCTTCTTCATCTTCTTCTTTTTCTTCTTCTTTTCCTTATAGCTCTTCTTCATCCACTTCTTTTTCTTCTTCTTCTTCCTATTATTATTATTATTCTTCTTCCTTTTCTTCTTACGCTTCTTCTTCTTCTTCATCTTCTTCTTCTTCTCCTTCTTTTTCTTCTACTTCTACTTTTTCTTCTTCTATGTCTTATTCTTAGTCTTCTTCTTTTTTTTCTTGCTCTCCCTCTTCTTCCTGTTCTTGTACTTCTTTTTCTTTTTCATCTCCTTATTCTTCTTCTTCATCAACTTCTTCTTCTTCATCTTCTTCTTCTATTCTTCTTCTTCTTCTTCTTCTTCTTCCTCTTCTTGTTCTTTTTCTTCTTCTTCCTCTTCTTTTCCTTCGAATTCTTCTTCTTCTTCCTCTTGTTCTTCTTCTTCTTCTTCTTCTTCATCTCCTTCTTCTTCATCCACTTCTTCTCCTTCTTTTGGTCTCCTTCTTCTTCTTCTCTTCCATCTTCATCCTCCTCATATACTTCTTCTTCTTCTTCATTTTCTTCTTCTTCCTCCTCTTCTTCTTCTTAAACCTCTTCTTCTTCTTCTTCCTCTACTTCTTCTTCCTCCTCCTCTTCTTCCTACTCTTCTTCTTCTTCTTCTTCCTTCACCATCTTCTTTCTCCTCTTCCTCTTTTTCTTCATTATCATCATCATCTTTTTCTTCCTCTTCTTCTTCTTCTTCTTCTTCTTCTTCTTCTTCGACTTCTACATCCTTCTCTTCTTCTTCTTCTTTTACTTCTTCTTCTGTTTCTTTTGCCTCTTCTTCTTCTTTTTCTTCTTCTTCATCTTCTTCTTCTTCTTCCTCTCCTTTTCGTTCTTCTTCTTCTTCTTCTTCCTCTCCTTTTCGTTCTTCTTCTACTTCTTCTTCTACTTCCTCTCCTTTTTCTTCATCTTCTTCTTATTCTTATTCTTCTACTTCTTCTTCTTCTCCTCCCACTTCTACTTCCTATTCTTCTTCTTCTTCTTCTTCTTCTTCCACTACTTCTTCCTCATCTTCTTCTTCTTGATCTTCTTTTTGAACTTATTCTTCTTCTTCTTCTTCATCTTCCTCCTCCACCTCTTCTTCTTCTTTTTTTTCCTCCTCCTCCACCTCTTCTTCTTCTTCCTTTGCTTCCTCTTCTTTTTGTTGTTTTTCTTCTTCTTCTTCCTCTTCCTCTTCTTGTTGTTATTGCTTTTCTTCTTCTACTTTTTCTTCATCATCTTCTTCTAGTTCTTCCCATTCTTCTTCTTCTTCTTCTTCTTCTTCCTCTACTTTTTCTTCTTCTTCTTCTTCTTCTTCTTCTACTTCTTCTTCCTCTTCTTCTTCTTCTTCTTGTCCTTCTCATTCTTCTTCTACTTTCTCTTCTTCCTCTTCTTCTTCTTCTTCTTCTCTTTCTACTTCTTCTCCTTCTTCTTCTTCTACTTCTTCTTCGACTTCCTCTTCCTCTTTTTCATCTTCTTCTGCCTATTCTTCTTTTACTTCTTCTTCTTCTTCTTTATCTTTTTCTTCTTCTACTTCTTCCTCTTCTTCTTCTTCTTGACCTTCTTTTATAACTTCTTCTTCTTCTGCTTCTTCTTCTTCTTTTTCTTCCTCCTCCTCCTCCTCTTCTTCTTCTCCTTCTTCCTCTACTTACTCTTCTTCTTCTTCATCTTGTTCTTCTTCATCCTCTTCTTCTTCTTCTTCTTCATCCTTTTCTACTTCTTCTTCTTAATCTTTGTCTTCTTCTTCTTCTTCTTCTTCTTCTTCTTCTACTTTTTCACCTTGTTCTCTTTCCTCTCCTTCTTCTTCTACTTCTTCTTCTTGTTCTAATTCTTCCTCCTCTTCTTCTTCCTCTTCCCCTTCTTCTTCTTCATCTTCTTCTTCTAGTTCTTTTTTATCTTCATTTCTTCTTCTTTTTCTTCTTTTTCTTCTTCTCTTTCTTGCTCTTCTTCTTCCACTTCTTCTTCTTCTTCTTCTTCTTCTTCTTCTTCTTCTTATGCTTCTTCTTCTTCTCCTACTTCTTGTTAAGCTTCTTCTTCTTCCTCTTCATCTTCATCTTATTTTTCTCCTCCTCCTCCTCCTTCTTCTTCTTCTTCTTCTTCTTCTTCTACTTTTTCTTCTTATTCTTTTGTTCCTCTTCTTCTTATTCTCCTTCTTATTCTTTATCTCCTTGCTCTTCTTCTTCTTCTTCTTATTCTTTTTCTTCATCTTCTTTTTATGCTTCTTCTCCTACTTCTTCTTCTTCTTCTTCTTCTTCTCCTTCTCCTTCTTCTTTGTCTACATCTTCTCCTTTTTATTCTCCTTGTCTATCTTCTTCTTCTTCTCCTTCTCCTTCTTCTCCTTGTTCTTCCTCTTCTACTTCTTCTCTTTTTCCTCTTCTTCCTCTTCTTCTCCTTCTCTTTCTTTCTCTCCTTCTTGTTCTTCTTCTGCTACTTCTACTTCTTCTTCTTATTCTTCTTCTTCTTCTTCTTCTTCTTCTTCTTCCACCATTGCTCATTCTTCTTCTACTTCTTCTCCTTCTTCCTCTCCATCTTATTATTCTTCTTCTTCTTCTCCATTTTCCCCTCCTTTTTCTTCTTCTTCTTCTTCTTCATCTTCTACTCCCTCTTCTTCTTCTTCTTCCTCCTCCTCCTCCTCCACCTCTTCTTCTTCTTCTTCTTCCACTTCTTCTTCTTCCTCCTCCTCTTCTCCTTCTTCTTCTTCCTCTTCTTCTTCGTCCTACTCCGCCTACTCCTCCTCTTCTTCTTCTCCTTCTTCTTCTTCTTCTTCGACTACGTCTTGCTCCACCTCTTCTTCCTCCGCTTCCTCTTTTTCTTCTTCCACTTGTTTACTCCTTCTCCTCCTCCTCATTCTTTTTCTTCTTCTTCTTCTTCTTATTCTTCTTCTTCTACTACTCCTACTGCTATTTCTTCTTCTTCTTCTTCTTCTCTTCCTACTTCTTCTTCTTCTTCTTCTTCTCCTCGTTTTTCTTTTTCTTCTTCTTCTTCTTCTTCTTCTACTTCTACTTCTTTTTCTTCATCTTCTTCATCCTCTTTTACAACTTCTTCTTCTTCTTCTTCTTCTTCTTCCCCCTCCTCAACCTCTTCTTCTTCTTCTTCTTCTTCCTATTCTTCCTCTTCTTCACCTTCTTCATCTTGTTCTTCTTCATCCTCTTCTTCTTCACTTTCTTTTTCTTCTTCTACTTCTTCTTCTTCTCCTCTTCCCTCTTCTTATTCTTCTTCCTCTTCCGTCTTCTTATTCTTCTTCCTCTTCCGTCTTCTTATTCTTC
>JAIUJO010002468.1:137500-140000 GCA_023846275.1 Vanilla planifolia
CTCTTTCTTTTTCTTCCCCTTCTCCTTCTTCTTCTTCTCCTTCTTCTCCTTCTTCTTCTTCTTCTTACACTTCTTCTTTTTCTTCTTCTTCTTCTTCTTCCTCCTCTTCTTCCACTTCTTCTTCTTCCTCCTCGTTTTCCTTTTCTTCTTCTTCTTCCTCCGCTTTCCCCTCCTCCTTCTGCTCTTCTTCTTCTTCTTCTTCCTTCACCTCTTCTTCCTCCTCTCCCTCTTTTTCTTGTTCCCCTTCATCATCATCATCTTCTTCCTTTTCTTCTTCTTCTACTACTACTACTACTTCGTCTTCATCATCTTCTTCTTATTCTTCTTCTTCTTCTTGTTCTTCTTCTTCTACTACTTCTTGTTTCTCTTCTTCTTCTTCTTCTTCCTCTTCTTCTCCTTGTTCTTCATCTTCTCCTTCTTTTTCAACATCTTCTTATTCCTCTTATTCTTCTTCTTGTTCGTCTTCTTCATGTTCTTCTTCTTCTTCGTCTTCTTCTTCTTCTTCTTCTTTGTCTTTCCATCTTCTACTTCTTCCTATTTTCTTCTTCTACATCTTCTTCTTCTGCTTCTTCTTCTTCTTTCTGTTCTTCTCCTTCTTCTTCATCCACTTCTTCTTTTTTCTTCTTCTTCTTCTTCTTCTTCATCATCTTATTTTTCTTCTTCTTCATCTTCTTCTTCTTCTTCTTCTTCCTCTTCCTCTTCTTCATCACCTTCTTCTTGTTCTTCTTCATTTCCTTCATCTTCATCTTCTTTCTCTTCTTTTTCTCGTACAACTCTTTCTCTTTTTCTTCTTTCTTCATCTTCTTCTTCTTCTTCATCTTCTTCTTTTTCTCCTTCTTCTTCTTCTTCCTCTTCTTCTCCTCTTTCTTCTTCCTCTTCTTCTTCTTCTTCTTCTTCTTCTTGTCCTCCTCCAAGTTCTTCTTCTCCTTCTTGTTCTTCGTCTTTTTGTTCTTCTTACTCTTCTTCTACTTCTTCTTCATATCCTTCTTCTTCTTCTTCTTCTTCTTCTTCCTTCTTTATATTTTTCTACTTTTTCTTCATCCTCTTTTTCATCTTCTACTTCTGCTTCTTCTTCTTGTTCTTCTTCTTCTTCTTTCTATTCTTATGCTTCTTCATCCGCTTCTTTTGATTCTCTTTTTTTTCTTCTTCTTCTTCTTCTTCTACTACTACTACTACAAAGTTTGCTTCTTCTTCTTCTTCTCATCCTTCTCCATCTTCTTTCTATTCTTCCCTTTCTTCTTCTTCATCCATTTCTTCTTCTTCTTCTTCTTCTTCTTGTTATAGTTCTTCTTCTATTTATTCTTCTTCATCTTCTTCTTCTACCTCTTCATCATCATTATCTTCTTCTTCTACTTCCTCTTCTTCTTCTTCTTCTTCTCCATCTTCTTCTTGTACTTCTTATTTTTCTTCTTCATCTTCTTCTTCTTGTTCTCGTTCTTCTTCTTCTCCGTCTTCATCTTTACCTTCTTCTTATTCTTCTTCTTCTTCTTCTTCTTCTTTTCTTCTTCTTCTTCCTCTTCTCCCTATACTTCTTCTCCTTCTTCTTCTTCCTCTTCTTTCTCCTTTTCTTGTTCTTATTATTATTACTATTATTCTTCTTCTTCTTCTTCTTCTTCATCTTCATCTTCATTTTGCTCTTCTATTTCTACTTCTTCTTCTTCTTCTTCTTCCTCCTCTTCTTCACTAGCTTCTTCTTGTTCTTCTTCATTTTCTTCATCTTCTTCCTCTTATTTTCGTTGTATTGACACTTCTCTTTCTCTTCTTTTCCTCATCTTCTTCATCATCATCATCATCTTCTTCTTCTTCTTCTTCTTCTTCTTCTTCTTCTTTTTCTTCTTTTTCTTCTTCTTCTACTACTAGTTCTTCTTCTTCTACTTCTCCTTCTTTTTCAACTTCATTATCTTCTCTTACTTCTTCTGCTTCTTCTTCTCCATCTTCTTCTTCTTCTTCTTCCCCTTCTTCTCCTTTTTTTTTCTTCTTCTTTTTATTCCTCCTCTTCTTCTTCTTCTTATTCTTCTTCTTCTTGTTCTTTGTCTTCTCCTTCTCCTTCTTCTTCTTCTTCTACTTCTATTTCTTCATCTACTTCTCCTTCGACTTCTTCTTCTTCTTCTTATTCAACTTCTTCTTCTTGTCCTACTTCTTCTTTCTCATCTTTTTCTTCTTCTTCTTCTTCTTCCTCTTCTTCTTCTTCATCTTCTGCCTCTTCTTCTTCTTCTTCTTCTTCTTCTTCTTCTTCTTCTTCTCCTTCTCCTTCATTTCCTCCTCCTCCTTCTCCTCCTCCTCCTTCTTCTTCTTTTTCCACTTCTTTTTCTTCTTCATTTTCTTCTTCTTCTTCTTCTTCAACTACTACTACTTCTTCTTCTCTTTCTTCGTCCTAACCTTCTACTTCTTCTTCTTCTACTTCTACTTCCTTTTGATCTTCTCTATCATCTTCTTCATCTTTTTCCTCTTCTTTTTGTTCTTCTTCTTCTTTTTCTACTTCCTCTTCTTCTACTCCTTC
>JAIUJO010002468.1:145000-147500 GCA_023846275.1 Vanilla planifolia
TCTTCTTCTTGCTTTTACTTCTTCTTCTTCTTCTTCTTCTTCTTCTCTTACATCTTCTTCTTCTTCTTCTTATTCTTCCTCCTCTTCATCTTCATCTTCTTCTTCCTTCATATGCTTTTTGTTCTTCTTCCTCTTCCTCTTCTTCTTCTTCTCCTTCTTCTTTTTCTTCTTCATCTTTTCTTGTTCCTCTTCGTCTTCTTCTTGTTCTTGTCCTTCTTCTCTTTCTTATTCATCTCCTTTTATGTTTTCTTCTTCTTTTTCTTCAACTTTTTCTTCTTCTTCTTCTCCTTCTTCTTTTCTTTGCCCCCTTCCTCTTCTTCTTCGCCTTCTTCTTTCTTCTTCTTCTTCTTCCTCTTCCTCTTCTTCTTTCTTCTTCTTCCTCATCGGCATCATCATCTTCTTCTTCCTCTTCTTCTTCTTCAACTTCTTCTTCTTCTTCTTCTTCTTCTTCTTTTTCTTGTACTTTTTCTTCTTCTTCTCTTTCTTCATATCCACCTTCTTCTACTTCTCTTACTTCTTCTTCTTCTTCTTCTTTTTCTTCTTTTCCTTCTTCTTCTTTTCCTTCTTCTTCATCCTCTTCTTCCTACTACTCCTCTACTTCTTCATCTTCCTCTTCTTCTTCTTATGCTTCTTCTTCTTCGTCATCTTCATCATAAGCATCTTCTTCTTCTTCTTCTACTACTACTACTACTACTACTTCTTCGACTTCTTCTACTTCTACTTCTTGTCGTTGTTTTTCTTCTTCTTCTTCAATAACTTCTACTTCTTATACTTCTTCTTCCTCTTACTTCTTCATCTTCTTCTTCTTCTTCTTCTGCATCTTCTTCTTCTTCTTCTTCTTCTTCATCTCTTTCTTCTTCTTGTCATTCTTGATATGCTTTTTCTCTATTTTCTTCCTTTTCTTCTTCTTCTTCTTCCTAACCATCATCATCTCGTCCTCCATCCTCTCCATCTTCTTTTTCTTGTTGTTGTTGTTGTTGTTCTTCTTCTTCTTCTTCATTTTAATCTTCTTCTTCTTCCTCTTCTTCTTCCTCTTCCTCTCCTTCATCTTCTTCCTCATATTTTTCTTCTTTTCTACTTCTTCTTCTTCTTCATAGTCATCATCGTCATCATCTTCTTGTTCTTCTTCTACTACTACTACAACTTCTTTGTCTTCTTCTCCTTCTTCTTCTACAACTTCTTCTTCTCCTACTTCTTCTTCTTCTTCTTGTCCTTCTTCGTCTTTTCCTTTTCTTGCTCTTCTTATTCTTCAGCTTCTTCTTCTTCTTTTTCTTTTTCTACTTCTTATTCTTCTCCTTTCTTCTCCATCTTTATTATCGCTTTCTTCTTCTTCTTGATCTACTTTTTCTTCTTCTTCTCCTTGTTCTCCTCCTCCTCCACCTGCTTCTTCTTCTACAACTACTTCTTCTTCTTCTTCTTCTTCTTATTCTTCCTCTTCTTCTTCTTCTCCTACTATTACTACTACTTCATCTTCATCTTCTTCTTCTTCTTTCTCTTCTTATTTTTCTTCTTCTTCTTCTTCACCTTCATCATCTTCTCCTACTTCTTCTTCTTCTTCTTCTTCTTCTTCTTCTTCTTCTTCCACATCTTCTTTTTCCTCTTACTTCTTCTTCTTCCTCCTCTTCTTCTTTTCTTCTTCTTCTTCTCCTTTTTCTTCTTCTTCTTCTTCTCTTTTTCTTCTTTTTCCTCTTCTTCTTCACCTTCTTATTCTTCCTCTTTCTCTTCTCTTTATTGTTCTCTTACTTCTTCTTCTTCTTCTTCTTCTTCTTCTACCTCTTCCTTTTCTTCTTCTTCTTCTTCTTTTTCTCGTTCTCCTTCTTCTTCTGCATCTTCTAGTTTTTCTTCCTCTGGTTTATCTTCTTCTTTTTCTTCTACACCTTCTTCTTCTTCTCTTACTTTTTCTTCTTCTTCCTCTTCTTCCTCTTCTTCTTCTTCTCCTTCTTTTCTTCTTCTTCTTCCTCTTCTTATCCTTCTGCTTCTTCATTTTCTTCTTGTTGTTGTTCTTCTTCTTCTCCTTCTTCTCCTTCTTCTTCTTCTTCTTCTTCCTCTTCCTCTTCTACTAGTTCTGGTTCTTGTTCTTCTTCATCATCTTAATCCTCTTCTTCCTATTCTTCTTCTTCTTTTTCTAGTTCTTCCTCTTCTTCTTGTTCTTGTTGAAACTCTTCTTCTTCTTCTTCTACTTTATCCTCTTCTTCTTCTTCTTCCTTATCTTCTTCACTCCTTCTTCTTCTTCTTCTTCTTCTTTCTCTTCCTCTTCCTCTTCTTCTTCATCTTCTTCTACTTTGTCCTCCTCTTCTTCTTCTTCTTCTTCTTCTTCCTCATCTTCTTCACTCTTTCTTCTTCTTCTTCTTCTTCTTCTTCTTCTTTCTCTTCCTCTTCTTCTTCTTCTTCCTCCTCTTCCTCTTTCTCTTCTTATTCTTTTTCATCTTCTTCCTCTTCTTCTTCATCTTCTTGTTTTTCTTCTTCTCTTTCTTCTTCTTCACCTTCCTCTTCTTCTCTT
>JAIUJO010002468.1:162500-165000 GCA_023846275.1 Vanilla planifolia
TCATCCTCCTCTTCTACTTCTTCTTCTTCTTCATTTTCTTCTTCTTCTTCTTCATCTTCTTCTTCTTCCTCCTCTTCTTCTTCTTAAACCTCTTCTTCTTCTTCTTCCTCTACTTCTTCTTCCTCCTCCTCTTCTTCCTACTCTTCTTCTTCTTCTTCTTCCTTCACCATCTTCTTTCTCCTCTTCCTCTTTTTCTTCTTCCTCATCATCATTATCATCATCATCTTTTTCTTCTTCTTCTTCTTCATCGCCATCATCTTCTTCTTTTTCTTCTAAATCATTTTCTTCTTCTTCTCCTTCTTCTTCTTCATCTTTATCTTCTTCTTCTTCTACTTCTTCTTCTTGTTCTCCCACTTCTACTTCTTTTTCTTCTTCTTCTTCTTTTGCTTCTTCTTCTTCTTCTTTTGCTTCTTCTTCTTCTTCTTTTTCTTCTTCTTCTTCTTCTTCTTCTTCTTCCTCTTCTTCCACTACTTCTTCCTCTTCTTCTTCTTCTTGATCTTCTTTATCAACTTATTCTTTTTCTTCTTTTTTTTCCTCTTTTTCTTCTTCTTCTTCTTCCTCTTCCAACTTTTCTTCTTTTTCTTAATCCGCCATCTCTTCTTCAACTTCTTCCTCTTTTCCTCTTATTGTTGTTGTTGTTCTTCTTCTTCTTCCTCTTTCTTTTCTTCTTCTTCTTCTATTTTTTATTCTTCTGATTCTTGTTCTTCATCTTCTTCTACTTCTTCTTTCCCTTCTTCTCCTTCTTCTTCATCATCTTCACCTTCCTCTCCTTTTTCTTCTTCTTCTTCTTCTTCTTCTTCTTCTTCTTCTTCTTATTCTCCTACTTCTTCTTCTTCTTCTTCGACTTCTACATCCTTCTCTTCTTCTTCTTCTTTTACCTCTTCTTCTGTTTCTTTTGCCTCTTCTTCTTCTTTTTCTTCTTCTTCATCTTCTTCTTCTTCTTCCTCTCCTTTTCGTTCTTCTTCTTCTTCTTCTTCATCTTTTTCCTCTTCTTCTACTTCTTCTTCTACTTCCTCTACTTTTTCTTCATCTTCTTCTTATTCTTATTCTTCTACTTCTTCTTCTTCTCCTCCCACTTCTACTTCCTATTCTTCTTCTTCTTCTTCTTCTTCCACTACTTCTTCCTCATCTTCTTCTTCTTGATCTTCTTTTTGAACTTATTCTTCTTCTTCTTCTTCATCTTCCTCCTCCACCTCTTCTTCTTCTTTTTTTTCCTCCTCCTCCACCTCTTCTTCTTCCTCCTTTGCTTCCTCTTCTTTTTGTTGTTTTTCTTCTTCTTCTTCCTCTTCCTCTTCTTGTTGTTATTGCTTTTCTTCTTCTACTTCTTCTTCATCATCTTCTTCTAGTTCTTCCCATTCTTCTTCTTCTTCTTCTTCTTCTTCCTCTACTTTTTCTTCTTCTTCTTCTTCTTCTTCTTCTTCTGCTTCTTCTTCCTCTTCTTCTTCTTCTTCTTGTCCTTCTCATTCTTCTTCTACTTTCTCTTCTTCCTCTTCTTCTTCTTCTTCTTCTCTTTCTACTTCTTCTCCTTCTTCTTCTTCTACTTCTTCTTCGACTTCCTCTTCCTCTTTTTCATCTTCTTCTGTCTATTCTACTTTTACTTCTTCTTCTTCTTCTTTATCTTTTTCTTCTTCTACTTCTTCCTCTTCTTCTTCTTCTTGACCTTCTTTTATAACTTCTTCTTCTTCTGCTTCTTCTTCTTCTTTTTCTTCCTCCTCCTCCTCCTCCTCTTCTTCTCCTTCTTCCTCTACTTACTCTTCTTCTTCTTCATCTTGTTCTTCTTCATCCTCTTCTTCTTCTTCTTCTTCATCCTTTTCTACTTCTTCTTCTTAATCTTTGTCTTCTTCTTCTTCTTCTGCTTTTTCACCTTCTTCTCTTTCCTCTCCTTCTTCTTCTACTTCTTCTTCTTGTTCTAATTCTTCCTCCTCTTCTTCTTCCTCTTCCCCTTCTTCTTCTTCATCTTCTTCTTCTAGATCTTTTTTATCTTCATTTCTTCTTCTTTTTCTTCTTTTTCTTCTTCTCCTTCTTGCTCTTCTTCTTCCACTTCTTCTTCTTCTTCTTCTTCTTCTTCTTCTTTTCTCCTACTTCTTCTTCTTCTTCTTCTTATGCTTCTTCTTCTTCTCCTACTTCTTGTTAAGCTTCTTCTTCTTCTTGTTCTTTTATTTCTTCTTCCTCTTCATCTTCATCTTATTTTTCTCCTCCTCCTCCTCCTCCTTCTTCTTCTTCTTCTTCTTCTTCTACTTTTTCTTCTTATTCTTTTGTTCCTCTTCTTCTTATTCTCCTTCTTATTCTTTATCTCCTTGCTCTTCTTCTTCTTCTTCTTATTCTTTTTCTTCATCTTCTTTTTATGCTTCTTCTCCTACTTCTTCTTCTTCTTCTTCTTCTCCTTCTCCTTCTTCTTTGTCTACATCTTCTCCTTTTTATTCTCCTTGTCTATCTTCTTCTTCTTCTCCTTCTCCTTCTTCTCCTTCTTCTTCCTCTTCTACTTCTTCTCTTTTTCCTC
>JAIUJO010002468.1:177500-182500 GCA_023846275.1 Vanilla planifolia
TCTCCTTCTTCTTCTTCACATTCTTCTTCTTCTTCTTCTTCAACTTCTTCTTATCATTCTTCATCTTCTTCTTCTTATACTCCCTCTTCATCTTCTCTTTCTTCTTCTTCTTCTTCTTCTTCTCCTCCTCATCCTCCTCCTCCCCTTCTTCCTCATTTTACTGCTTCTTCTTCTTCTTCTTCATCTTCTTCTTCTTCTACATCTTCTTCATCTACTTCTTCTTCTTCCTCTTCCACTACCTCTTCTAGTTTCCCTTGTTCTTGTTCTTTTTCTTGTTCTTCCTTCTCTCGTTCTTCTTCTTTTTCTTCTTCTTCTACATCTTGTTATTCTTCTTCCACTTCTTCTTCTACTTCATTTACTACTTCTTCTTCTTCTTTTACTTCATCTTCTTCCTATTCTTCTTCACCTTCTTTGTCCTTTTCTTCTTCACCATCTTCTTCTTCTTTTTCTTCTTCACCTTGTTCTTCTTCTTTTTCTTCTACTTCTTCTTCTTCATTTTCTTCTTCTTCCTCTCCTTCTTCTTCCTCTTCTCCTTCTTTTTATTTTTCTTCTTCTTCTTCTTCTTGATAGTCTTTTTCTTCTTCTACTTCCCTATCTTTTTCTTCTTCCTTTTTTTCCTGTACTTCTTCATCCTCTTCTTCTTCTTTATCTTTATCTTGTTCTTTATCTTCCTTTTCTTCTTCTTCTTCTTGTACTTTTTCTTCTTCTTCTTCTTCTTCTTCTTCTTCTTCTTCTTTTTCTTTTACTTTTTCTTCTTCTTTTACAACTCATACTCGAACTTCTTCTTTTTCTTTTTCTTCTTCTTGTTCTTCTTCTTCTTTTTCTTCATCTTCTTCTTCGTCTACTTCTTCTTCTTCTTCCTCCTCCTCCACTTCTTCTTCTTCCTTCCTTCATATTCTTCTACTTTTTCTTCTTATTATTCTTCTTCTTCTTCTACTTTGTCTTCCTCCACTTCCTCTTCTTCTTCTTCTTCTTCTTCTCCTTCTTATTCTTCTTCTTCTTCTTCTTCGTATTCCTCTTCTTCTTCTTCTTCTTCTACCACTTCTTCTTCTTGAACTTTTTCTTCTTCTTCTTCTTCCTCTTCTTCTTCTCCGCTTTCTCTTCTTCCTCTTCTTCTCCTTTCTTCTTCCTCCTCATCATCATCTTCTTCTTTTTCTTCTTCTTCTTCTCCTTCTTCTTCATCCTCTTCTTTCTACTATTCTTCTACTTCTTCTTGTTCTTCTTCTTCTTGTTCTTGTTCTTCTTCTTCTTCTTCCTCTTCTTCTTCTTCAACATCCTCTCTTCTCCTACTTCTTCCACATGTTCTTCATCTTCTTCTCCTTCTTCTTCTTCTCTTTCTTGCTCTTCTTCTTCACCTTTTTATTACTTCTATTTTCTTCTTCTTCTTCTACTACTTCATTCTACTTCTTCTTCTTTTTGTTCTTGTTCTTCTTCTTCATCAACTTCTTCTTCTTCTCATACTTTCTTATTCTTTCTCTTTTTTTTTCTTCTGCTTCTTCTTCTTCTTCTTCTTCCTCTTACTTCATCCTTTTCTTCTTCTTCTTCTTCTTCTTCTTCTGCTTCTTCCTCTTCTTCTTCTTCTTCTTCTTCCTCCTCCACTTCTTTTTCTTCTTATTCTCCACCTCCTCCTTCTTCTTCTTCTTCACCTTCTTCTTTTTCTTCTTGTCATTCTACTTATTCTTTTTCTTTTTCTTCTTCTTCTTCTTCTTTGCCTTCTTCTTCTTATTCTTCTTCTTCTTATTCTTCTTCTTCTACTTCTTCTTCTTCTCCTCCTTCTTCTCCATCTTCTTCTTCTTCTTCTTCTTCATTTTAATCTTTTTCATCTTCTTATTCCTCTTCATCTTCTTCTTCTTCTTGTTCTTCTACCTCTTCTTCTCCATCTTCTTCTTCCTCCTATTTTTCTTCTTTTTTTGACTTCTTCTTGTTCTTCTTCCTCTTCTTCTTCATCATCTTCTTCTACTACAACTACTACTACTTCTTTATCTTCTTCTCCTTTTTTTTCACCTTCTTGTCCTTCTTATTCTTATTCTTCTCCTTCTACTTTTTGTTTTTCTTCTCCTTCTTCAGTTTTTTGTTATTCCTCTTCTTCTTCTCGTGCTTCTTCTTCTTCTTCTTCTATTTCTTCTTCTTCTTCTTCTTCTGATTCTTCTTCTTCTTCTTCTTGTTCTTCTTCTTTGACTTCTACCTCTTCGTAAACTTCTTCTTCTTCTTCTTCTTCTACCTCTTCTTCCCCTTCTTCTTCTTCATGTTCTTCTTCTTCTTCTTCTTCTTCTTCTAGGCCTTCTTCTTCTTCTTCTTCTTCTTCATCTTCTTCTTCTTCTTCTTCTTCGCCATCCTCCCCTTCTTCTTCTCCTACCTCTTCTTCTCCTTCTTCTTCCACTTCTTATTCTGCTTCTTCTTTATCTTTTTCTTCCTCTTCTACTACTTCTTTTTCTTCTTCTTTTTCTTCTTCTTCTTCTTCTTCTTCTTCTTCTTTTGTTCTTCTTCCTCTTCCTCTACTTCTTCTTCTTCTCCTCCTCCTTATTCATCTCCATCTTTGTTTTCTTCTTCTTCTTCTCCCCTTTCTTCTTCTTCCTCTTCTTCTTCTTTCTTCTTCTTCTTCTTCAACATCATTGTCTTCTTCTTCCTCTTCGTCTTCTTTAACTTTTCTTCTTCTTCTTCTTCTTCTTCTTCTTTTTCTTCTTCTTCTTTGTCTTTTTCTTATTTTTCTTCTTCTTGTTCTGCTTCTTCATCTACTTTTTCTTCTTCTTCTTCTTCTTCATCTTCTTCTTCTTCTTATTCTTACTCTTCTTCTTGTTGTTCTTCTTCTTCCTCTTTTTCTTCTTCCTCATCTTCAACTTCTTCTTAATCTTCTTCTTTTACTTCTGCTTCTACTTCTATTTCTTCCCCAACTTCTTCTTCATGTTCTACTTCTTCTTCTACTACTACTTTGTCTTCTTCTTCTTCTTCTTTGTTTTCTTCATCTTCTTCTTCTGCTTTTTCTTCTTCTTCTTCTTCATCCTCTACATCTTCAACTTCTTCTTCACCTTCCACTCCTCCTTCTTCTTCTTCTTCTTCTTATTGTTTTTCTTCTTTTTTCTTCTTCTTTATCATCATCTTCATCTTTCTCTTCCACTTCTTCCTCTCCTTCTACTTCTTCTTCCCTTTTTCCTTCTTCTTCTGCTTCTTCAACTTTTCGTGTTGTTCTTCTCCTTCTCCTTTTTCTCCCCCTTCTTTTTCTTCTTCCTCTACTTCTTGTTTCTTCTTCTTCTTCGTCTTCTTCTTCTTCTTCTTCTTTCTTCTTCTTCTTCATCATCATCTTCTTCTTCTTCTTCTTTCTTCTTATTCACATTCTTCTTCTCTTACTTCTTCTTCTTCTTCTTCTTCTCCTTCTTCTTCTTTCTCCTCTTCCTACTAATCTTGTACTTCTTCCTCTTCTTCTTCTTCTTCCTCTCCTTCTTCTTTTTATTCTTCTTCTTCTTCTTTTTCTTCTTCTTCTTCTTCTTCTACTACTGCTTCTTCTTCTTCTACTTCTTCTTCTTTTCATTGTTCTTCTTCTTCTTCATCAACTTCTTCTTCTTCTCATACTTCTTCTTGTTCCCTTTTTTTATTAATCTACTTCTTCTTCAACTTCTTCTTCTTCTTCTTCTTCCTTTTGCTTCTCATCGTCATCTTCTTCTTCTTGCTCTTATTTTTTATCTACTTCTTCTTCCTCTTCTTCTTCTTCTTTTTCTTCTTCTTCTTCTTCTCCTCCTTCTTCTTTGTCTCTTTCTTCTTCTACTTATTCTTCTTCTTGTCAGTCTTCTAATACTTTTTCTTTGTCTTCTTCCTCTTCTTCATCTACTTCTTCCTCATCACCATCATAATCTTCTTCTTCTTATTCTTATTCTTATTCTTCTTCTAATTCTTGTTCTTCTTCTCCTCTTCCTCCTTCTCCATCTTTTTCTTATTGTTGTTATTGTTCTTCTTCTTATTCTTCTTATTCTTCTTATTCTTCTTCTTTTAAATCTTCTTCTTCCTATTCCTTCTTTCCCTTTTTCTTCTTTTTCTTCTTCTTCTACCTCTTCTTCTTCCTCTTCCTCTCCTTCCTTTACTTCCTCTTATTTATCTCCTTTTTTCTACTTCTACTTCTTCATCATCTCCTTCTTCTTCTTCTTCATTTACTACTACTACAACTTCTTTGTCTTCTTCTCATTCTTCTTCTTCTATTATAACTTCTTTGTCTTCTTCTTTTTCTTCATCTTCAACTTCTTCTCTTGCTTCTTCTTCTTCTTCTTCTTCTTCTTCTTCTGCTTCTTCGTCTTTTCTTTTTCCTCCTCCTCTTCTTCTTCAGGTACTTCTTGTTTTTCTTTTTCTTCTTTTTTATCAATGCCTTCTTCTAATAAATATTCTTTTTTCTTTTTCTCCTTCTTCTCCTCCTTCTCCACTTGCTTCTCCTTCTTCTTCTTCAACTTCTCTTTTTCTTCTTCTTCCTCTTCCTCTTCCTCTTCTTCTTGTTCTTGTTCTTCTTCTTCTACTAGTACTACTATTACCACTACTTCATCTTCTTCTTCTTCTTCCTCTTCTTGTTCTTTTTCTTCTTATTTTTCTTCGTCTTCTTCTTCTTCTTCACCTTCATCACTTCTCCTACTTCTTCTTCTTCCACGTCTTCTTCTTCCTCTTACTTCTTCTTCTTCGTCTTCTTCTTCTTCTCTAATTTCTTCTTCTTCTTCTTCTTCTTCTTCTTCTTTATCTTCTTTTTCTTTTTCCTCTTCCTCTTCTTCTTATTTTTCCTCTAACTTCTTCCCCTTCTTCTTCTTCTTATTCATCTCCTTCTTTGTTTTCTTCTTCTTCTTCTTCTACTTCTTCCACATCTTCTTCTTCCTCTTACTTCTTCTTCTACTCATATTTCTTCATGTTCTTCTTCCTCTTCTTCTTTTTCTTCTTCTTCTTCTTCTTCTTCTTCTTCTTCCTCTTTCTCTTTTTCTTATTGTTCCTCTAACTTCTTCGTCTTCTTCTTCCCCTTCTTATTCATCTCTTTT
>JAIUJO010002468.1:192500-200000 GCA_023846275.1 Vanilla planifolia
TCTTCTTCTTCTTCTTCTTTGTCTTCTTCTTCTTCTTCTTTGTCTTCTTCCTCTTCTTCTTCTTGCCCTTTCTCTTCTTCTACTTCCCCTTCTCTTTCTTCTTCCTCTTCTTCCTGTTCATCTTCTTCTGCTTCTTCTTCTTTATCTTTATATTGTTCTTTATCTTCTTTTTCTTCTCCTTCTTCTAGTTCTTCTTCTTCTTCATCATCTACTTCTTCTTCTTCTTCATTTTCTTCTTCTTCTAATTTTTCTACAACTTCTTCTTCTACTACTACAACTTCTTTTTCTTATTCTTCTTCTTCTTCTTCTTCTTCTTCTTGTCTTACTTCTTCTTCATCTTCTTCTTCCTCTTCCTCCTCCTTTTCTCCTACTTCCTCTTCATTCATATTCTTCTAATTTTTCTTCTTCTTCTTTTTCTTCTTCTTCTTCTTCTTATTCTTCTTCTTCTTCTTCTTCTTCTTTTTCTTCTTCTTCTTCCTCTTAATCATCATCTTTTTCTTCCTCTTCCACTTCTTCCTATTCCACTTCTTCTTCTTCTTCTTCTTCTTCTTCTTCTTCTCCTCCTCCTTATTCATGAACTTCTTCGATTTCTTCCTCTTCTTCTTCAAATTTTTCTTCTTGTTCTTGTTCTTCTTCTTCTCTCCCTTTTTTTTCTTCTTCTTCACCTACATCTACTTTCTTGCTCTTTTTCTTCTTCTTTCTTGTTCTTCTTCATCATCATCATCGTCTTCGTCTTCCTCCTCTCCTACTAGAACTTCATCTTCTTCTTCTTATTTTTTTTTTTGTACTTTTTCTTCTTCTTCTCTTTATTCTTATTCACCTTCTTCTTGTCTTACTTCTTCTTCTTCTTCTTGTCCTTCTCCTTCTTCTTCATCCTCCTCTTCTTATTGTTCTTTTACTTCTTCTTCTTCTTCCTCTACTTCTTCTTATTCTTCTTCTTCTTCAGCATCTTCATCATCTTCTTCTTCTTCATCTTCATCATCATCATCATCTTCTTCTTCTACTACTATTATTACTATTACTACTTCTTCTTCTACTTCTTCTTTTTGTTGTTGTTCTTCTTCTTCAACAACTTCTTCTTCCCCTTTTTTCTTCTTCTACTTCTTCTTCTTTTTCTTTATCTTACTTCTCATGTTCTTCTTCTTCTTCTTCTTCTTCCTCATCTTCTTTCTTATCCTCTTCTTCTTCTTCCTCATCCTCTTCTTTTTCTTCTTCTTCTTCTTCTTCTTCTTCTTCTCCTTCTCCTTCTTCGTCTCCTTCTTCTTCTTCTTCTTGTCATTCTTCTTACACTTTTTCTTTGTCTTCATCCCCTTCTTCATCTTCTTCTTCTTCCTCATCATCATCATCATCATGATCTTCTTGTTCTTCTTCTTCTTCCTCTTCTTCTTATTCTTATTCTTTTTATTCTTCTTATTCTTGTTCTTGTTCTTCTTCTCCCCCTCCTCCTTCTCCATCTTCTTCTTCTTTTTGTTGTTGTAGTTCTTCTTCTTCTTCTTCTTCTTAATCTTCTTCTTCTTCCTATTCCTTCTCTTCTTCATCCTCTTCTTCTTCTTCTTCTTCCTCTTCTTCTTTCTCTTCCACTACTTCTTCTTGCTCTTATTTTTCTTCGTTTTTCTACTTCTTCTTCTTCATCGTCTCCTTCTTCTTCTTCTTCTTTGTCTTCTTATTCTTCATCTCCTTCTTCTTCTTCTTCTTCAACTACAACTACTTCTAAATTATTTTTTTTCTTCTTATTCTTTTTCTTCTCCTACATCTCCATCTTTATCATTGCCTTCTTCTTAATTTTCTTTTTCTTCTTTTTCTTCTTCACCTCCTCCTCCACCTACTTCTTCTTATTCTTCTTTTTTTTCATTATATTAATCATCATGATAATCATGTTCTTCTTCTTCTTCTTATTCTTTTTCTTCTTCATCAACTTCTTCTTCTAAAACATCATATTGTTTCCCTTTTTTCTTCTTCTTCTTCCTCTTACTTCATCCTCTTCTTCTATCTTCTTCTTCTTCTTCTTCTTCTTCTTCTTCTTCCTCTTTTTGATCTTTTTCTTCTTCTGCTCCCTCTTCTTCTTCTTCTTCTTCTTCTTCTCCTTTTTCTTCTCCTTCTCCAACTCCTTCTTCGTCTCCTTCTTCTTCTCCTTCTCCTTCTTCTTCTTCTTCTTCTTCTCCTTCTTCTTCTCCATCTCCTTCTTCTTCTTCTTCTTCTTCTTCATCTTCTTCTTCCTCTTCCACATCCTCTTCTTCTTCTTCCTCCTCGTCTTCTTCTTCTTCTTCTTTTTTTCTTCTTCCTCTTCCTCTTCTTCTTCTTCTTCTTCTTCTTCTCCTTCTCCTTCTCCTTCTTATTAATTTCCTTTTTTTTTCTTCTTATTCTTCTTCTTCTTCTTCTTCTTCAACTTTTTCTTCTTCTTCTTCTTCTTCTTTCTTCGCCCCCTTCTTCTTGTTCTTCCTCTTCTTCTTCTTCTCTCTTCTTCTTCTTCTTCTTCTTCTTCTTCTTTCTTCTTCTTCTTCATCATCATCGTCTTCTTCTTCTTCCTATTCTTCTGCGTCAACTACTTCTTCTTCTTCATCTTATTTTTGTTATACTTTTCTTTTCCTTCTCTTTCTTCTTAGTCACCTTCTTCTTCTTCTCTTACTTTTTCTTCTTCTTCTTCTTCTTCTTTGTCTTCTTCTTCTTCTTCTTTGTCTTTTTCCTCTTCTTCTTCTTGCCCTTTCTCTTCTTCTACTTCCCCTTCTCTTTCTTCTTCCTCTTCTTCCTGTTTATCTTCTTTCGCTTCTTCTTCTTTATCTTTATCTTGTTCATTATCTTCTTTTTCTTCTCCTTCTTCTAGTTCTTCTTCTTCTTCTTCATCTACTTCTTCTTCTTCTTCTTCTTCATCTTTTTCTTCTTCTAATTCTTCTACAACTTCTTCTTCTACTACTACAACTTCTTCTTTTTCTTTTTTTTCTTCTTCTTCTTCTTCTTCTTCTCTTACTTCTTCTTCATCTTCTTCTTCCTCTTCCTCCTCCTTTTCTCCTTCTTCCTCTTCATTCATATTCTTCTAATTTTTCTTCTTCTTCTTTTTCTTCTTCTTCTTCTTCTTATTCTTCTTCTTCTTCTTCTTCTTCTTTTTCTTCTTCTTCTTCCTCTTAATCATCATCTTTTTCTTCCTCTTCCACTTCTTCCTCTTCCACTTATTCTTCTTCTTCTTCTTCTTCCTATTCCTCTTTGTCTTTTTCTTCTTCTTCTTCTCCTCCTCCTTATTCATGTACTTCTTTTATTTCTTCCTCTTCTTCTTATTCTTCTTCTTTAAATTTTTCTTCTTGTTCTTCTTCTTCTTCTTCTCTTCCTTTTTCTTCTTCTTTTTCACCTACATCTGCTTTCTTGCTCTTTTTCTTCTTCTTCATCATCATCAACATCTTCGTCTTCCTCTTCTCCTACTAGAACTTCATTTTCTTCTTCTTCTTATTTTTCTTGTACTTTTACTTCTTCTCTTTCTTCTTATTCACCTTCTTCTTCTCTTACTTCTTCTTCTTCTTCTTGTCCTTCTCCTTCATCTTCATCCTCCTCTTCCTATTGTTCTTTTACTTCTTCTTCTTCTTCTTTTTCTTCTTCTTCCTCTACTTCTTCTTATTATTCTTCTTCTTCTTCATCTTCATCATCTTCTTCTTCATAATCTTCATCATCATCATCATCTTCTTCTTCTACTACTATTATTACTCTTACTACCTCTTCTTCTTCTACTACTTCTTCTACTTCTTCTTTTTGTTGTTCTTCTTCTTCCCCTTTTTTCTTCTTCTACTTCTTCTTCTTCTTCTTTATCATACCTCTCATGTTCTTCTTCTTCTTCTTCTTCTTCCTCTTCTTCCTTCTTATCCTCTTCTTCCTTCTTATCCTCTTCTTCTTCTTCCTCATCCACTTCTTTTTCTTCTTCTTCTTCTTCTTCTTCTTCTTCTTCTTCTTCTTCTTCACGTTCTTCTACTTGGTCTCCTTCTTCTTCTTCTTCTTGTCATTCTTCTTACACTTTTTCTTTGTCTTCATCCCCTTCTTCATCTTCTTCTTCTTCCTCATCATCATCATCATCATGATCTTCTTCTTCTTCTTCTTCTTCCTCTTCTTCTTATTCTTATTCTTCTTATTCTTCTTGTTCTTCTTGTTCTTCTTCTCCCCTTCCTCCTTCTCCATCTTCTTCTTCTTCTTCTTCTTCTTGTAGTTCTTATTCATCTTGTTCTTCTTCTTCTTAATCTTCTTTTTCTTCCTATTACTTCTCTTCTTCTTCTTCTTCTTCTTCTACTTCATCTTCTTCTTCTTCTTCTTCTTCTTCTTCTTCTACCTCTTCTTCTTCCTCTTCCACTACTTCTTCTTGCTCTTATTTTTCTCCTTTTTTCTACTTCTTCTTCTTCATCATCTCCTTCTTCTTCTTTGTCATCTTATTCTTCATCTCCTTCTTCTTTTTCTACTTCTTCTTCTTCTTCTTCAACTACAACTACTTCATTTTTTTCTTTTTCTTCTTTTTCTTATTCTTCTCCTACTTCTCCATCAATATCATTGCCTTCTTCTTCTTCTTAATTTTCTTTTTCTTCTTTTTCTTCTTCACCTCCTCCTCCACCTGCTTCTTCTTCTTCATCTTCTTCTTCTTATTCTTCTTCCTCGTCATTATATTAATCGTCATGATAATCATGTTCTTCTTCTTCTTCTTATTCTTTTTCTTCTTCATCAACTTCTTCTTCTCAAAGATCATATTGTTTCCCTTTTTTCTTTTTCTTCTTCTTCTTCTTCCTCTTACTTCATCGTCTTCTTCTACTTATTCTTTTCTTCTTCTTCTTCTTCTGCTCCCTCTTCTTCTTCTTCTTCTTCTTCTTCTTCTTCTCCTTCTTCTTCTCCTTCTCCATCTCCTTCTTCTTCTTCTTCTCCTTCTTCTTCTCCTTCTCCTTCTTCATCTTCTTCTTCTTCTTCTTCTTCTTCTCCATCTCCTTCTTCTTCTTCTTCTTCTTCTTCATCTTCTTCTTCCTCTTCCACTTCTTCTTCTTCTTCTTCCTCCCCTTCTTCTTCTTCTTCTTCCTCTACTTCTTCTTCTTCTTCTTTTTCTACTTTTTTTCTTCATCCTCTTCCTCTTCTTCTTCTTCTTCTTCTTCTTCTTCTTCTCCGTCTCCTTCTCCTTCTTATTAATCTCCTTTTTTGTTTTCTTCTTATTCTTCTTGTTCTTCTTCTTCTTCTTCTCCCCCTTCTTCTTGTTCTTCCTCTTCTTCTTCTTCTCTCTTCTTCTTCTTCTTCTTCTTTCTTCTTCTTCATCATCATCGTCTTCTTCTTCTTCCTATTCTTCTGCGACAACTTCTTCTTCTTCTTCTTCTTATTTATGTTATACTTTTCTTCTCCTTCTCTTTCTACTTAGTCACCTTCTTCCTCTTCTCTTACTTTTTCTTTTTCTTCTTCTTCTTCTTCTTTGTCTTCTTCTTTGCCTTCTTCTTCTTCTTTGTCTTCTTCCTCTTCTTCTTCTTGCCCTTTCTCTTCTTCTACTTCCCCTTCTCTTTCTTCTTCCTCTTCTTCCTGTTCATCTTCTTCCGCTTCTTCTTCTTTATCTTTATCTTGTTCTTTAACTTCTTTTTCTTCTCCTTCTTCTAGTTCTTCTTCTTCTTCATCATCTTCTTCTTCTTCTAATTCTTCTACAACTTCTTCTACTACTACAACTTCCTCTTTTTCCTATTCTTCTTCTTCTTCTTCTCTTACTTCTTCTTCATCTTCTTCTTCCTCTTCCTCCTCCTTTTCTCCTTCTTCCTCTTCATCCATATTCTTCTAATTTTTCTTCTTCTTTTTCTTCTTCTTATTCTTCTTCTTTTTCTTCTTCTTCTTCCTCTTAATCATCATCTTTTTCTTCCTCTTCCACTTCTTCCTCTTCCACTTCTTCTTTTTCTTCTTCTTCTTCTTCCTCTTCCTCTTCGCCTTTTTCTTCTTCTTCTTCTCCTCCTCCTTATTCATGTACTTCTTTGTTTTCTTCCTCTTCTTCTTCAAATTTTTCTTCTTGTTCTTCTTCTTCTTCTTCTCTCCCTTTTTCTTCTTCTTCACCTACATCTATTTTCTTGCCCTTTTTCTTCTTCTTTCTTCTTCTTCTTCATCATCATCATCGTCTTCGTCTTCTTCTTCTCCTACTAGAACTTCATCTTCTTCTTCTTATTATTTTTCTTATACTTTTACTTCTTCTTCTCTTTCTTCTTATTCACCTTCTTCATCTCTTACTTCTTCTTCTTCTTCTTGTCCTTCTCCTTCTTCTTCATCCTCCTTTTCCTATTGTTCTTTTACTTCTTCTTCTTCTTCATCTTTTTCTTCTTCTTCCTCAACTTCTTCTTCTTATTCTTCTTCTTCTTCTTCATCTTCATCATCTTCTTCTTCATCATCTTCTTCTTCTACTACTACTGTTACTATTACTACTTCTTCTTTTTGTTATTGTTCTTCTTCTTCATCAACTTCTTCTTCTCCCTCTTTTTTCTTCTTCTTCTTTTTCTTTATCTTACTTCTCATGTTCTTCTTCTTCTTCTTCTTCTTCTTCCTCTTCTTCTTTCTTATCCTCTTCTTCTTCTTCCTTATCCTCTTCTTTTTCTTCTTCTTCTTCTTCTTCTTCTTCTTCTTCTTCTTCTTCTTCTTCTCCTCCTCCTCCTTCTTCATCTTAATCTCCTTCTTCTTCTTCTTCTTGTCATTCTTCTTACACTTTTCTTTGTCTTGATCCCCTTCTTGATCTTCTTCTTCTTCCTCATCATCATCATCATCATCATGATCTTCTTCTTCTTCTTCTTCTTCCTCTTCTTCTTATTCTTATTCTTCTTATTCTTCTTATTCTTGTTCTTGTTCTGCTTCTCCCCCTCCTCCTTCCCCATCTTCTTCTTCTTCTTCTTCTTGTAGTTCTTCTTCTTCTTCTTCTTCTTCTTCTTCTTCTTCTTAATCTTCTTCTTCTTCCTATTCCTTCTCTTCTTCTTCTTCTTCTTCTTCTTCTACCTCTTCTTCTTCCTCTTCCTCTCCTTCTTCTTGCTCTTAGTTTTCTCCTTTTTCCTACTTCTTCTTCTTCTTCTTCTTCTTCTTCTTCTTCGTCTCCTTCTTGTTCTTCTTCGTCTTCTTATTCTTCATCTCCTTCTTCTTCTTCTTCTTCTTCAACTACAACTACTTCTTTATTTTCTTTTTCTTCTTATTCTTATTCTTCTCCCACTTCTCCATCTTTATCATTCCTTCTTCTTTTTAATTTTCTTTTTCTTCTTTTTCTCCTTCTTCTCCTCCTCCACCACTTGCTTCTTCTTCTTCTTCTTCTTCTACTTCTTCTTTTTCTTCTCCTTCCACTTCTTCTTCCTCTTCTTCTTCTTCCTCTTCATCATCATCATCATCATCTTCTTCTTCTTCTACTACTACTACTACTATTACTACTACTTCATCTTCTTCTTCTTCTTCTTCTTCTTCCCCTTCTTCTTCTTCTTCTTCTAATTTTTCTTCTTTTTCTTCTTCTTCACCTTCATCACCTTCTCCTACTTCTTCTTCTTCTTCTTCTTC
>JAIUJO010002468.1:210000-215000 GCA_023846275.1 Vanilla planifolia
CTTCTTCTTCTCCTTCTCCTTCTCCTTCTCCTTATTAATCTCCTTTTTTGTTTTCTTCTTATTCTTCTTGTTCTTCTTCTTCTTCTTCTTGAACTTTTTCTTCTTCTTCTTCTCCCCCTTCTTCTTGTTCTTCCTCTTCTTCTTCTTCTCTCTTCTTCTTCTTCTTCTTTCTTCTTCTTCTTCATCATCATCGTCTTCTTCTTCTTCCTATTCTTCTGCGCCAACTTCTTCTTCTTCTTCTTCTTATTTTTGTTGTACTTTTCTTCTCCTCTTTCTTCTTAGTCACCTTCTTCCTCTTCTCTTACTTTTTCTTTTTCTTCTTCTTCTTCTTCTTCTTCTTTGTCTTCTTCTTTGCCTTCTTCTTCTTCTTCTTTGTCTTCTTCCACTTCTTTTTCTTGCCCTTTCTCTTCTTCTACTTCCCCTTCTCTTTCTTCTTCCTCTTCTTCCTGTTCATCTTCTTCCGCTTCTTCTTCTTTATCTTTATCTTGTTCTTTATCTTCTTTTTCTTCTCCTTCTTCTAGTTCTTCTTCTTCTTCTTCTGCTTCTTCTTCTAATTCTTCTACAACTTCCTCTTTTTCTTATTCTTCTTCTTCTTCTTCTTCTTCTCTTACTTCTTCTTCATCTTCTTCTTCCTCTTCCTCCTCCTTTTCTCCTTCTTCCTCTTCATCCATATTTTTCTAATTTTTCTTCTTCTTTTTGTTCTTTTTCTTCTTTTTCTTCTTCTTTTTCTTCTTCTTCTTCCTCTTAATCATCATCTTTTTCTTCCTCTTCCACTTCTTCTGCTTCTTCTTCTTCCTCCTCCTCTTCCTCTTCGTCTTCTTCTTCTTCTTCTTCTCCTCCTCCTTATTCATGTACTTCTTCGTTTTCTTCCTCTTATTCTTCAAATTTTTGTTCTTGTTCTTCTTCTTCTTCTCTCCCTTTTTCTTCTTCTTCTTCACCTAGATCTATTTTCTTGCTCTTTTTCTTCTTCTTTCTTCTTCTTCATCATCATCATCATCGTCTTCGTCTTCCTCTTCTCCTACTAGAACTTCATCTTCTTCTTCTTATTATTTTTCTTATACTTTTACTTCTTCTTCCCTTTCTTCTTATTCACCTTCTTCTTCTCTTACTTCTTCTTCTTCTTCTTGTCCTTCTCCTTCTTCTTCATCCTCCTTTTCCTATTGTTCTTTTACTTCTTCTTCTTCTTCATCTTTTTCTTCTTCTTCCTCTACTTCATCTTCTTATTCTTCTTCTTCTTCTTCATTTTCATCATCTTCTTCTTCATCATCTTCATCATCATCATCATCTTCTTCTTCTACTACTACTATTACTATTACTACTTCTTCTTCTTCTCCTACTTCTTCTTTTTGTTGTTGTTCTTCTTCTTCATCAACTTCTTCTTCTCCCTCTTTTTTCTTCTTCTACTTCTTCTTCTTCTTCTTCTTCTTCTTCTTCTTCTTCTTCCTCTTCTTCTTTCTTATCCTCTTCTTCTTCTTCCTCATCCTCTTCTTTTTCTTCTTCTTCTTCTTCTTCTTCTTCTTCTTCTCCTTCTTCTTATTCGTCTCCTTCTTCTTCTTCTTCTTGTCATTCTTCTTACACTTTTTCTTTGTCTTCATCCCCTTCTTCATCTTCTTCTTCTTCCTCATCATCATCATCATCATGATCTTCTTCTTCTTCCCCTTCTTCTTATTCTTATTCTTCTTATTCTTCTTCATCTTGTTCTTGTTCTTCTTTTCCCCCTCCTCCTTCCCCATCTTCTTCTTCTTCTTCTTCTTGTAGTTCTTCTTCTTCTTCTTCTTCTTCTTATTCTTCTTAATCTTCTTCTTCTTCTTATTCTTTCTCTTCTTCCTCTTCTTCTTCTTCTACCTCTTTTTCTTGCTCTTCCTCTCCTTCTTCTTGCTCTTAGTTTTCTCCTTTTTCCTACTTCTTCTTCTTCTTCTTCTTCTTATTCTTCGTCTCCTTCTTCTTCTTCTTCTTCTTCTTCTTCAACTACAACTACTTCTTTATTTTCTTTTTCTTCTTATTCTTATTCTTCTCCCACTTCTCCATCTTTATCATTCCTTCTTCTTTTTAATTTTCTTTTTCTTCTTTTTCTCCTTCTTCTCCTCCTCCACCACTTGCTTCTTCTTCTTCTTCTTCTTCTTCTTCTACTTCTTCTTTTTCTTCTTCTTCTTCTTCAACTACTACTACTACTATTACTACTACTTCATCTTCTTCTTCTTCTTCTTCTTCCCCTTCTTCTTCTTCTTCTAATTTTTCTTCTTTTTCTTCCTCTTCACCTTCATCACCTTCTCCTACTTCTTCTTCTTCTTCTTCTTCTTCGACATCTTCTTCTTCCTCTTACTTCTTCTTCTTCTTCTTCTTCTTCTCCTATTTCTTCTTCTTCTTCTTCTTCTTTTCTTCTTCCTCTTCCTCTTCTTCTTATTGTTGCTCTAACTTCTTCTTCCTCTTCTTCTTCTTCTTGTTCTTCTTATTCATCTCCGTCTTTCTTTTCTTCTTCATCATCTTCTTCTTCTTCTTCTTCTTCTTCTTCTATTTCTTCCATGTCTTCTTCTTCCTCTTACTTCTTCTTGTTCTACTACTCTTATTTCCTCATCTTTTTCTTTCTCTTCTTTTTCTTCTTCTTCATCTTTCTCTTCCTCTTCTTCTTATTGTTCCTCTAACTTCTTCTTTTTCTGATTCATCTCCTCCTTTATTTTCTTCTTCTTCTTCTTTTTTCTTCCTTCTTCTTCTTGTTGTTGTTCTTCTTCTTAATCTTCTCTTTCTTCTTCATCCTCTTCTTTCTACTATTCTTCTACTTCTTCTTCTTCTTTTTCTTTTTTTTTCTTCTTCCTCTTCCTCATCTTCTTCTTCTTCTCCTACTCCTCTTTTTTCATCATCTTTTTTGTTTTCTTCTTCTTCTTCTTGTTCTTCTTCTTCTTCTTCAAATTTTTCTTCTTCTTCTTCTTTTACTTCTTCTTATTCTTCCCCTTCTTCTTATTCTTCCCCTTCTTCTTGTTCTTCCTCTTCTTCTTCTTTTTCTTTCTTCTTCTTCATCATCATCATCGTCTTCTTCTTCTTCCTATTCTTCTACGTCAACTTCTTCTTCTTCTTCTTCTTCTTATTTTTTTTGTACTTTTCTTCTTCTTCTTCTTATTTTTGTTGTACTTTTCTTCTCCTTCTCTTTCTTCTTAGTCACCTTCTTCTTCTTCTTCTTCTTCTTCTTCTTCTTCTTCTCCTTCTTCTTCATCCTCCTCTTTCTAATATTCTTCTACTTCTCCTTCTTCTTCTTCTTCCACTTCTTCTTCCTCTTTTCTTCTTTCTCTTACTTCTTCATCATCATTTTATACTTCTTCTTTTTCTTCTACTTCTTGTTATTCTACTTCTTCTTCTTCCACCTCTTCTTCTTCTTCATCTTCATCTTCTTCTTTTACTTTTTCTTCTCCTTGTTCTTCTTCACCTTCTTCTTTCTCTTCTTCTTGCTCCTCTTCTTCTTCTTCTTCTTCTTCTTCTTCTTCTTCTTCTTCTTCTTCTTCTTCTTCTTCTTCTTCTTCTTCTTCTTCTCCTTCTTCTTCTTCTTCTTGTTCTTCTTCTTCTTCTCCTTCTTATACTTCTTCTTCATCTTCTTCTTCTTCTTTTTTGTCTTCTTCTTCTTCTTCTTCTTCCCCTTTCACTTCTTCTACTTCCCCTTCTGTTTCTTCTTCCTCTTCTTCCTGTTCTTCTTCTTCCCCTTCTTCTTCTTTGTCTTTATCTTGTTCTTTGCCTTCTTTTTTTTCTCCTTCTTCTCGTTCTTCTTCTTCTTCTTCTTCATCATCATCATCATCATCATCTTCTTCTTCTTCTTCTTCTTCTTCTTCTTCTACTTCTTCTAATACTACAACTTCTTCTTTTTCTTCTTGTTCTTCTTTTTCTTCTTCTTCTCTTCTTCATCTTCCTCTTTTGGCTCTTACTTCTTCTTCTTCTTCTTCTTCTCTTACTTCTTCTTCTTCTTCTTCCTCCTCCTCCTCTTCTCCTTCTTCCTCTTCATTCATATTCTTCTAATTTTTCTTCTTCTTTATCTTCTTCTTCTTCTTGTTGTTGTATTTTTTCTTCTTCCTCTCTTCTTGTTCACCTTCTTCTTCTTCTCTTCTTCTTCTTGTTCTTCCTCTTCTTCTTCTTCTTCAAGTTCTTCTTATTCATCTTCTTCTTCTTCTTCTCTTCTTCTTTTTGTAGTACTTTTTCTTCTTCCTCTCTTTCTTTTTATTCACCTTCTTCTTATTCACTTATTCTTCTTCTTCCTCTTCTTCTTCTTCAACTTCTTCATCTTATTCTTCTTCTTCTTCTTATTGTTATTTTTCTTGTACTTTTCTTATTCTTCTCTTTCTTCTTAGTCACCTTCTTCTTCGCTTATTTCTTCTTCTTCTTCTTCTTCTTCTTCTTCTCCTTCTTCTTCATCCTCCTCTTCCAACTATTCTTCTACTTATTCATCTTCTTCTTCTTCTTCTTCCTCTTCTTTTTCTTCTTATTCTTCTTCTTCATCATCTTCATCGTCATCTTCTACTTCTTCTTCATCTTCTTCTTCTTCTTCTTCTACTTCTCCATCTCACACTACCTCTTCTTTTACATCTTCTTGTTGT
Organism: Vanilla planifolia; assembly: GCA_023846275.1. Lineage (NCBI taxonomy): Eukaryota > Viridiplantae > Streptophyta > Magnoliopsida > Asparagales > Orchidaceae > Vanilla > Vanilla planifolia. The sequence continues at coordinate 214,575 of JAIUJO010002468.1, forward strand.
TCTTCTTCTTCTCATACTTCTTTTTCTTCCCCTTTTTTCTTCTTCTTCTTCTTCTTCCTCTTCTTCTTCTTCTTCTTCTTTCTCTTACTTTTTCATCATCATCATCATCATCATCTTTTTCTTCTTCTTCTTCTTCCTCTTCCTCTTCCTCTTCTTCTTCTTCTTCTTCTTCTTTGTCTGCTCCTTCTTCTTCTTCTTGTCATTCTTCAAAAAATTTTTCTTTGACTTCTTCCTCTTCTTCATCTTCTTCTTCTTCCGCATCGACATCATCATCTTCATCTTCTTCTTCTTATTCTTCTTTTTCTTCTTCTTCTTCTTCTTCTTCTACTTCTCCTCCTGCTCCTCCATCTTGTTGTTGTTGTTGTTCCTTTTCTTCTTCTTCTTCTTAACCTTCTTCTTCTTCTTCTTCCTATTTCTCTTCTTCTT
>JAIUJO010002468.1:217500-225000 GCA_023846275.1 Vanilla planifolia
CTCTACAGCTTTTTCTTCTACGAGAACTTCTTCTTCTTCTTCTTCTTCTTCTTCTTCTTCTTCTCCTTCTTTGTCTTCTTCTTCTTCTTACTCTTAATTCTTCTTCTTATTCTTCTTCTTCTTTTACTTCTACTTCTTCTTCTTCTTCTTCTTCCTCCTCCTCCTCTTCTCCTTCTTCTTCCTCTTTCTTCATATTCTTCTAATTTTTCTTCTTCTTCTTCTTCTTCCTCTTCTTCTCCTTCTTCAATTTCTTCTTCTTCTTCTGCTTTTTTTGTACTTTTTCTTCTTCTTGTCTTTCTTCTTATTCAGCTTCTTCTTCTTCTTCTTCATCTTCATCATCTCATTCTTCTTCTTCTTCTTCTTCTTCTTCTTCTACTACTACTACTACTTCTTCTACTTGTTCTTCATCTTTTTCTTCTCCATCTTCTTCTACTTCACCTATTTCTTCTTCTTCTTCTTCTTCTTTTTCTTCTTCTTTGTCTTCTTCCTCTTCCTCTTCCTCTTCTTCTTATTGTTCCTCTTACTTTTTCTTCTTCTTCTTCTTCTTCTTCTTCTTCTTCTTTTACCTCTTCCTTTTGTTGTTGTTGTTCTTCTTCTTCTGCTCTTCCTTCTCCTTCTTCTTCTTCTTTTTCTTCATCTCCTTCTTCACCTTCTTTTTCTTCATCTTCTTCTTCTCCTTCTTATTCCTTTTTTTCTTTTTCTTCTATTTCATCTTCTTTATACCATCCTCTTCTTCTGTTACTTCTTCTTCTTCTTCTTCTCCTTCTTTTTTTCTTCTTCTTCTTCCTCTTCTTATCCTTCTTCTTCTCTATTTTCTTCCTCATATTCTTCTTCTTCTTCTTCTTCTTCTTCCTCTTCCTCTTCTTCATAATATTCTTCCTCTTCTTTCTCCTTTTTCTTCTTCTTCTTCTTGTCTAACTTCTAATTGTTCTACTTCTTCCTCTTCTTCTTCTTATTCTTCTTCTTCTACTTGTTCTTCTTCATCTTCTTCATCATCATCCTCTTCTTCTTCTTCTTCTTCTTCATCATCTCCATCTTCTTCTTCTTCTTCTTCTTATTCTTCTTATCCTTTTCTTCTTCTTCTTCTCTTTCTTCATAATCTGCTTCTTATTCTTCTTCTTCCTCTTCTTCTTCTTCTTCGTCTTCTTCATCTCCTCCTTCTTTTTCTTCTACTTCTTCTTTTTCTTCTTCATCTTCTTTTTCTTCTTCTATTTCTTCTTCTTCTACTCCTTCTTCACCATCTTCTTCTTCACATTCTTCTTCTTCTTCTTTTATTCCTTCATCTTCTCGTTCTTCTTCTTCTTCTTCTTCTTGTTCTCCTCCTCCTCCTTCTACTTCTTCTTCTTGTTCTTCTTCTTCAACTTCTTCTTCTTCTTCATCATCTCTTCTTCATCTACTTCTTCTTCTTCCTCATCCACTTTCTCTTCTTATTCCTCTACTTGTTCTTATTCTTTTTCATTTTCTTCCTCTTCTTAATCTTCTTCTTCTTCTTCTTCTACTTCATATTATTCTACTTTTTCTTCTTCCACTTCTTCTTCTTCTACTTCTTCTTCTTTTTCTTCTTCTTCTTCTACTTCTTTTATTTCTTCTTCTTCTCGTTCTTCTTCTTCTCGTTCTTCTTCTTCTTCTTCCTCTTATTCTTTCTCCTCTTCTCTATCATCTTCTTCTTCTTCTTAGACTTCTTCTACTTCTTCTTCTCGTTCTTCTTCTTCTTTTTCTTCTTCTTCTGGTCCTTCTCCTTCATCTTCTTCTCCTTCTTTTTCTTTTTCCTCTTCTTCTTCTTCATTGTCTTCTTCTTCAACTTCTACTTCTTCTTCTTCTTCACCTTTCTCTTCTTCTACTTCCCCTTCTTTTTCTTCTCCTCTTCTTCTTGTTTTCCTTCTTCCTATTCTTCTTCTTTTTCTTTATCTTGTTCTTTATCTTCTTTTTCTTGTTCTCCTTCTTCTTTTGCTACTACTTTTTTTCTTCCTCTTCATCTTTTTCTTCTTCTTCTCCTTCTTCGTCTTCTTCTTCTTGTTGCACTTACTTCTTCTTCTTCTTCTTCTCTAACTTCTTCTTCTTCTTCTTCTCTAACTTCTTCTTCTTCCTCGTCCTCCTCCTATTCTCCTTCTTCTTCCACTTCCTTTAAATTCTTCAAATTTTTCTTCTTTTTCTTCTTCTTCTTTTTGTTGTACCTTTTCTTCTTCTTCTCTTTCTTCTTGTTAACCTTCTTCTTTTCTTACTTCTTCTTCTTCTTCTTCTTCTCCTTCTTCATCTGTCTCTTCCTACTATTCTTCTACTTCTTCTTCTTCATTTTCTTCTTCCTCTTCTTCTTCTTATTCTTCTTCTTCTTCAACATCTTCATCATCTTCTTCTACTTCTTCTTCTTCTTCTTCTTCTACAACTACTTCCTCATCTTCTGCTACTTCTTCTATTTCTTCTTTTTCTTGTTCTTCTTCTTCTTGTTCTTCTTCTTGTTATTCTTCTTCTCCATCTTCTTCTTCACATTCTTCTTCTTTTTCTTCTTCTTCTTCTTCTTCTTCTTCTTCTTCTTCTTTTACTCCTTCATCTTCTCCTTCTACTTCTTCTTGTTCTTCTTCTTCTCTTCCTCTTCCTTCTTCTTCTTCTTCTTCTTCGACTTCTTCATCTCTACTTCTTCTTCTTCTACATCTTCTTGTTCCTCTTCCACTTCTTCTTCATATTCCTCTTCTTGTTCTTCTTCTTTTTCTTGTTTTTCCTCTTCTTCTTCTTCTAATACTTTTTGTTATTCTAGTTCTTCTTGTTCCACTTTGTCTTCTACTTCTTCTTCTTCTTCTTCTTCTTCTTTTACTTCTTCTTCTTCTTGTTCTTCTTCACCTTCTTCTTCCTCTTCTTCTTCCTTTTCTTCTTCATCATCATCATCATCTTCTTCTTCTTCTTCTTCTAGTTCTTCTTCTTTTTCATCTTCAACTTGTTCTTCTCCTTCTTCTTCTTCTTTCTCTTCTTCTTTTTCTGCTTCTTTTTCTTTTTCTTCTTCTTCTTCTTTGTTTTCTTCCTCTTCTTCTACTTCCCCTCTCTCTTCTTCTACTTCCTCTTCTTTTTCTTCTTCCTCTTCATCGTGTTCTTCTTTTTCCACTTCTTCTACTTTATCATTTTCTTGTTCTTTATCTTCTTTTCTTATACTTCTTCTTCTTATTGTTCTTCTTCTTCTTCTCCTTCTTCTTTTTCTTCTTCTTCTTCTACTTCTTCATCAACTTCTTCTTCTTCTCATACTTCTTCTTCTTCTTCTTCTTCTTCTTCTTCTTGTCCATCTTCTTCTTCACATTCTTCTTCTTCTTCTTCTTCTTCTTCTTCTTATCCTTCTTCTTGTTCTTTTACTCCATCTTCTCCTTCATCTTCTTCTTCTTCTTCCTCTTCTTCTTCTTCTTCAGCTCTACCTCTTCTACTTCTTCTACTTCTTCTTCCTATTCCACTTCCCCTTCTTATTCCTCTTCTTGTTCGTTGTTTTTCTTGTTCTTCCTCTTCTTCATCATCTTCTTCTTCTTCTACTACTTTTTGTTATTATACTTCTTGTTCCACTTCGTCTTTTACTTCTTCTACTTCTTCTTCTTCTTCAGCTCTACCTCTTCTACTTCTTCTACTTCTTCTTCTTCCTATTCCACTTCTTCTTCTTATTCTTCTTCTTGTACATTGTTTTTCTTGTTCTTCCTCTTCTTCATCATCTTCTTCTTCTTCCTCTACTTTTTGTTATTCTACTTCTTGTTCCACTTCGTCTTTTACTTCTTCTTCTTCATCTTCTTTTACTTCTTCTTCTTCTTGTTCTTCTTCACCTTCTTCTTCCTCTTCTTCTTCCTTTTCTTCTTCATTTTTACTTCTTCTTCTTCTTCTTCTTCTTCTTCTTCTTCTTCTTCTTCTTCTTCTTCTTCTTCTTCTTCTTCTTCTTCTTCTTCTTCTTCTAGTTCTTCTTGTTCTTCTCGTTGTTCTTCTTCTTTGTCTTCTCTTTTTTCTCCTTCTTTTTCTTTTTCTTCTACTTCTTCTTCTTTGCCTTCTTATTCTTCTTCTTCTGCTTCCCCTTTCTCTTCTTCTACTTCCCCTTCTTTTTCTTCTTCCTCTTCAACATGCTCTACTTCTTCCACTTCTTCTTTATCTTTATCTTGTTCTTTGTCTTCTTTTCTTCTCTTTTGTCTTTTTGTTCTTGTTCTTCTTCTTCTTCTTCTTCTTCTTCTTCTTCTTTTCTTCTTCTTCTTCTTCTTCTACTACTACTACTACTACTTCTTCTACAACTTCTTCTATTACAACTTCTTCTTCTTCTTCTTCTTCTTCTTGTTCCTCGCCCTCCTCTTCTCCTTCTTCTTCATCTTCCTCCATATTCTTCTAATTTTTTCTTCTTCTTTTTCTTATTCCTCTTCTTCTCCTTCTTCTTCTTCTTCTTCTTGTACTTTTTATTCTTCTTCTCCTTCTTCTTATTCACCTTTTTGTTCTTCTTCATTTCTTCTTCTTCTTCTTCTTCTTCTTCTTCTCCTTCTTCTTCTGTCTCTTCCTATTATTCTTCTACTACTTCTTCATCTTCTTGTTCATCATCTTCCTCTTCTTCTTCTTCTTCTTCTTATTCCTCCTCTTCTTCGTCATCTTCATCATCATCATGTTCTTCTTCTTTTTCTTCTTCTACTTCTACTTTTTTGACTTGTTCTTCATCTTGTTCTTCTTCTTCTCCTTCTTCTCCTATTTCTTCTTCTTCTTCTTCCTTTTCTTCTTCTTCTTCTTCTTCTTCCTCTTCCTCTTCCTCTTCTTCTTATTGTTCCTCTTACTTCTTCTTCTTCTTCTTCAACTTATTCTTCTTCTTCTTCCTTTCTTTTACCTCTTCCTTTTGTTCATCATCATCTTCTTCTTCTTCTGCTCCTCGTTCTCCTTCTTCTTATTCTTCTTCTTCTCCTTCTTCATCTTACTTTTCTTCTTCTTCTGCTTCTCCTTCTTCTTTTTTTTTCTTCTATTACATCTTCTTCTACACCTTCCTCTTCTTCTCCTACTACTACTTCTTCTTCTCCTTCTTTTCTTCTTCTTCTTCTTCTTCTTCCTCTTCTTATCCTTCTTCTTCTCTATTTTCTTCCACATATTCTTCTTCTTCTTCTTCCTCTCTCTCAACTTCTAGTTCTTATTCTCCTTCTTCATCCTTTAATTTTTCTTCTTATCCTTCTTGTTCTTGTTCTTCTTCTTGTTCTTGTTGTTCTTATTCTTCCTCTTCTTTAGCTTTTTTTTCTTCTTCATCTTCTTCTTCTTCTTCTTCTTCTTCTTCTTTTCTTCTTCTTATTATTCATTTTCTTCTTCTCCTTTTTCTTCTTGTTCTTATTCTTCCACATCATCTTCTGCTTGTTCTTTTTCTCTTACATCTACTTTTTCTACTTCTTCCTCTTCTTCTTCCTATTCTTCTTCTACTTCTTCTTCTCCTTCTTCTTCATCATCTTCCACTTCTTCTTCTCCTTCTTCTTCTTCATCATTTTCATCATCATCTTCTTCTTCTTCTACTTATCATTCTTCTTCTTCTTCTTCTTCTCTTTCTTCATAATCTCCTTCTTCTTATTCTTCTTTTTCTTCTTCTTCTTCTTCATCATCATCTCCTTCTTCTTCTTGTTGTACTTCTTTTTTTTTCTTCTTCATCATCTTTTGCTTCTTGTTTTTCTTCTTCTTCTTCTTCACCTTCTTCACCATCTTCTTCTTCAAGTTCTTCTTCTTCTTCATTTCCTTATCCTTCTTCTTCTTTTACTCCTTCATCTTCTCCTTCTTCTTCTTCCTCGTCTACTACTACTACTACTTCTTCTTCTTCTTCTATTTCTTCTTCTTCTTCTTCTTCTTCTTCTTCTTCTTCCTCTTCATCTTCCTCTTCTTCTCACTGTTCCTCTTACTTCTTCTTCTTCTTCAAATTATTCTTCTTCTTCTTCCTTTCTTTTACCTCTTCCTTTTGTTCATCATCATCTTCTTCTTCTTTTACTCCTCATTCTCCTTCTTCTTCTTCATCTTACTTTTCTTCTTCTTCTTCTCCTCCTCCTTTTTTTTTCTTCTATTTCATCTTCTTCTACACCTTCCTCTTCTTCTCCTACTACTACTTCTTCTTCTTCTTCTTTTCTTCTTCTTCTTCTTCTTCCACTTCTTATCCTTCTTCTTCTCTATTTTCTTCCTCATATTCTTCTTCTTCTTCTTCTTCCTCTTTCTCAACTTCTAGTTCTTATTCTCCTTCTTCATCCTTTAATTTTTCTTCTTATCCTTCTTGTTCTTGTTCTTCTTCTTGTTCTTGTTGTTCTTATTCTTCCTCTTCTTTAGCTTTTTTTTGTTCTTCTTCTTCTTCATCTTCTTCTTTTCTTCTTCTTATTATTCATTTTCTTCTTCTCCTTTTTCTTCTTCTTCTTCTTCTTCCACATCATCTTCTGCTTGTTCTTTTTCTCTTACTTCTACTTTTTCTACTTCTTCCTCTTCTTCTTCCTATTCTTCTTCTACTTCTTCTTCTCCTTCTTCTTCATCATCTTCCACTTCTTCTTCTCCTTCTTCTTCTTCATCATTTTCATCATCTTCTTCTTCTTCTTCTTCTACTTATTCTTCTTCTTCTTCTTCTTCTCTTTCTTCATAATCTCCTTCTTATTCTTTTTTTTCTTCTTCTTCTTCTTCATCATCATCTCCTTCTCCTTCTTGTTGTACTTCTTTTTTTTTCTTCTTCATCATCTTTTTCTTCTTCTTCTTCTTCTCCTTCTTCACCATCTTCTTCTTCACGTTCTTCGTCTTCTTCTTCATTTTCTTATCCTTCTTCTTCTTTTACTCCTTCATCTTCTCCTTCTTCTTCTTCTTCGTCTACTACTACTACTACTTCTTCTTCTTCTTCTCCTCCTCTTCGTCCTTCTCCTTCTTCTTCTTCTTCTTCTTCATCTCTTCTTCATTTAATTCTTCTTCTTCCTTTTCCACTTTCTCTTCTTATTCCTATTCTTGCTCTTGTTCTTTTCTTGTTCTTCCTCTTCTTCTTCTTCTTCTTCTTCTACTTTGTGTTATTCTACTTCTTTCACTTCTTCATCTACTTCTTCTTCTTCTTCTTCTTCTGCCTCTTCTTTTACTTGTTCTTCTTCTTGTTCTTCTTCCCCTTCTTCTTCCTCTTCCTCGTCCTCTTCTTCTTCATTTTCTTCTTCTTCTTATTACTCTTCTTCTTCTTCTTCTTCTCCTACTTCTTTTTCTTCTTCTGGTTCTTCTCTTTCTTCTTCCTCTTCTTCATCTTCTTCTCTTTCTCCTTTTTCTTTTTCTTCTTCTTCTTCTTCTTCTTCTTCTTCTTTGACTTCTTCCTCTTCTTCTTCTTCATCCCCTTTCTCTTCTTCTACTTCCCCTTCTTTTTCTTCTTCCTCTTCTTCCAGTTCTTCTTCTTTCTCTTCTTCTTCTTCTTTATCTTTATCTTTTTTGTTTATCTTCTTTTTCTTCTCCTTCTTCTTCTTCTACTTCTTCTACAACTTCTTCTCCTTTTTCTTCCTCTTCTTCTTGTTTTTCATCTTCTTTTCCTTCTTCGTCTTCTTC
>JAIUJO010002468.1:230000-232500 GCA_023846275.1 Vanilla planifolia
CCTCCTCCTCCTCCTCATCTTCTTCTTCTTTTTCTTCTATTTTCCTTTTTTCTTTCTCTTCTGCTTCTTATTCTCCTTCTTCCTCTTCTTCTTCTTCATACTCTTCATCTTCTTCATCGTCATCTTCTTCTTCTTCTTCTTCCTCTTCTTCTTCTTCTTCTTCTTCTCCTTCTTTGCGTCCTCCTGCTCCTCCTTTTGCTTCTTCTTCTTCTTCTTCTTCTTCTCCTTCTCCTTCTTTTCCTCCTCCTCCTCCACCACCTGCTCCTCCTTCATCTTCTTGTTCTTCTTCTTCTTCTTCATCTACTGTTACTATTGCTTTCTTTTTCCCTTCCTCTTCCTCTTCTTCTTGTTCTTGTTCTTCTTCTTCTTCTTCTTCTTTTACATTTTCTTCTTCCTCTTCCACTTCTTCTTCTTCTTCTTTATCTTCTTCTTCTTCATCATCTTCTCATTATTCTTCTTTTTCTTCCTTTTTCTCTTCTTCTTCTTCTTCTTCATCATCATCTTCTTTTTCTTCTTCGTCTTCTTCTTCTTATTCTTATTCTTCTTCTTCTTTTTATCATCATTATCTCCTTCTTGTTCTTCTTCTTCTTCAACTTCTTCTTCTTCTTGTTCTTCCTCATCTTCTTTTTCTTCTTCTTCTTCTTCTTCTTCTTCTTATTCACATTATTCTTCTTCTACAACTTCTTCTTCTTCTTTTACTTCTTCATCTTTCTCTTTTTCTTCTTCTTCTTCTTTTTCCTTCTCTTGTTCTCCTTCTTCTTCAACTTCATCTTCTTCTTCTACCCCTCCTCCTTCTTCTTCCTTTTCTTTTTCTTCTTATTCTTCTTCTTCAACTTCTTCGTCGTCGTCATCGACTTCTTGTTCTTCTCTTTCTTCTTCTTCCTCTTCATCATCATCATCATCTTCTTCTTCTTCTTCTCCTCATTCTTCTTCTTCTTCATCTTCATCTGCATCTTCTACTTCTTCTTTTTCTTCCACTTCTTCATCATCATCTTCTTCTTCTTCATCTTCTGCTTACTTCTTCTTCTTCTTCTTCATCTTCTTCTCCTTCTTCCCCTTCTTCCTCATCTCCATTTTCATCTTCTTCTTTTTCTTTCTCATCTTCTTCTTCTTCTTCTTCTTCTCCATGTTCTTCTTCTTCTTTTCATTCTTCTTATACTTATTCTTGTTCTTCTTCCTCATCTTCATCTTCTTCTTCTTCCTCATCATCATCATCATCTTCTTCTTCTTCTTCTTTGTCTTATTGTTTTACTTCTTGTTCTTGCTCTCCTTCTCCTCCTCCTTTTTCTTCTCCATCATGTTGTTGTTGTTCTTCTTCTTCTTCTTTGCCCTCTTCTTCTTCTTCTTGTTGTTCTTGCTCTCTTTCTCCTTAATCTTCTTCTTCTTCTTCTTATTTGTCTTCCTCTTTTTCTTTTTCTTCTTCTTCTTCCTCTTCCTCTCCTTCTTCTTCTTCATCTTCTTTTTCTTCTTTTTTCTACTTCTTCTTCTTCTTCTTCTTCATCTTCTTTTTCTAATACAACTTTTTTGACTTCTTCTCCTTCAACTTCTTCTTCTTCTCCTACTACTTCTTCTTCTACTTCTTCTTCTTCTCCTCCTTTTTCATCTTTTCTTTTTCCTCTTGTTCTTTTCTTTAGCTTCTTATTCATCTTTTTCTTTATCTTCAACTTCTTATTCTTCTCCTTCTTCTCCATATTTATCATCACCTTCTTCTTCTTCCTAATCTTCTTTTCCTTCTTCTTTTCCTTCTTCTCCTCCTCCTCCTACTTCTTCTTGTTCCTCTTCTTCTTCTTTGTCTTCTTCTTCTTTGTACTCTTCTTCTTCTTCTTCTTCTTCTTCTTCTTCTTCTTCTTCTTCATCGTCTTCTTCTTCTTCTTCTTCTTCCTCTTCTACTTCTTCTTCTTCTTCTTTTTTTTCTTCTTCTTCTTCTATTTCTTCTTCTTCTTATTACTATTCTTCTTCTTTTTCTTCTTCTTTTTCTTCTTCTTCTTCTTTTTCTTCTTCTTCTTCTTCTTCTTGTTATTCTTCTTTGTCATCGTGTTCTTCTTCTTCTTCTTCTTCTTCTTCTTTTTCTTCTTCTTCTTCTATTTCTTCTTCTTCTTCTTCTTCTTATTCTTCTTCTTCTTCTTCTTCTACTTCTTCTTCTTCTTCTTTTTCTTCTTCTTCTTCTATTTCTTTTTATTCTTCTTCTTATTCTTCTTCTTCTTCTTCTTTTTCTTCTTCTTCTTCTTCTTCTTCTTCTTCTTCTTCGTCATCGTCTTCTTCTTCTTCTTCTTCTTCTTCCTCTTCTTCTTCTTCCTCTTCTTCTGCTTCTTCCTCTTCTTCTCCTTCTTCTTCTTCTTCTTCTTCTTCTTCCTCTTCTTCTAGTTCTTCTTCTTCTTCTTCTTCTTCTTCTTCTTCTTCTTCTTCTTCTTATTTTTCTTCTTCTTCTTCTTCTTCTTCTTATTGTTCATCCTCTTCTCCTTCTTCTTCTTCTTCCTCTTCTTCTTCTTCTTCTTATTCT
>JAIUJO010002468.1:242500-247500 GCA_023846275.1 Vanilla planifolia
CTTCTTTTTGATATTCTTCTTCTCTTACTTCTTGTTCTTCTTTTTCTTCTTCTTATTCTACTTCTTCTTCTTCTACTTCTTATTCCTGCTCTACATCTCCTTCCTCTTCTTCCTCCTCCTCTTCTTCTTCATATTCTTATTCTTATTCTTATTCTTGCTCTTCTTCATCTCCTTCTTCTTCTTCTTCTTCTTCTTCTCCTTCATCTTGTTTTTTTTCTTCTTCTTCTTCTACTACTTCTTCGACTTCTTCTTCCTTTTCTACATCAGCTTCTTCAATTTCTTCTTCTCCTCCTTGTAATTATTCTTCACTACTACTTCTTTTCTTCATCATCATCTTCTTCTTCTTTTTCCTCATTTTCTTCTACTTTTTCTTCTTCTTCTTATACCTCTCCTTGTTCTTCATCACCATCTTCTTCTTCTTCTTCTTCTTCTTCTTCCTGTTCTTCTTCTTCTTCTTCTTCTTCTTCTTCTTCTCTTCTTCTTCTTCTTCCTTCTTCTTCTTCCTCTTATCCTTCTTCTTGTTACACTCTCACTTCATCTTCTCTTTCTTCTCCTTCTTCTTCTTCCTCTTCTCCTCCTCCTCCTCCTCCTTCTACTTCTTCTTCTTTTTCATTTTCTTCTTCTTCTACATCTTTTTCATCTACCTCTTCTTCTTCCTCTTCCACTATCTCTTCTTGTTCTTGTTCTTTTTCTTCTTCTTCTGCATCTTTTTATTCTACTTCTTCTTCTTCCACTTATTCTATTTCATCTTCTACTTCTTCTTCTTCTTTTACTTCATCTTCTTCTTATTCTTCTTGATTCTTAGTCCTCTTCTTCTTTCTCTACTTCTTCATCTTCTTCTTCTTCTTTTTCATCTTCGCCTTCTTCTTCTTCTTTTTCTTCTTCTTCTTCACCTTCCTCTTCTTCTTCTCCTTCTTTTTATTTTTCTTCTTCCTCTTCTTCTTCTTTGTCTTTTTCTTCTTCTTTCTCGTTCTATTCTTCTACTTCCCTTTTCTTTTTCTTCTTCCTCTTCTTTCTGTTCTTCTTCCTCTTCTTCATCTTTACCTTTATCTTGTTCTTTATCCTCTTTTTCTTCCTCTTCTTATTGTTCTTGTTTTTTTCTTGTTCTTCTTCCTCTTCTTCATCTTCTTCTTTTACTATTATTTCTTCATCTTTCACAACTCCTACAATAACTTCTACTTCTTCTTTTTCTTCCTCTTCTTCTTCTTTTTCTTCTTCATCTTCTTCGTCTTCTTCTTCTTCTTCTTCTTCTTCTTCATCTTCTTCCTCGTCCTCCTCATCCACTTCTTCTTCTTCATTCATATTCTTCTACTTTTTCTTCCTCTTATTCTTATTCTTCTTCTTCTACAACTACTTTGTCTTCTTCCACTTCCTCTTCTTCTTCTTCTTCTTCTTTTCCTTCTTATTCTTCTTCTTCTTCTTCGTATTCTTCTTATTCTTCTTCTTCTTCTTCATCTTCCACTTCTTCTTCATCAACTTTTTCTTCTTCTTCTTCTTCTTCCCACCTTCTTCTTCTTCTTTCTCTTCTTCTCCATTCTTCTTGTTCTTCATCATCATCATCATCTTCTTCTCCTTCTTCTTCATCCTCTTCTTTCTACTATTCTTCTACTTCTTTTTCTTCTTCTTCTTCTTCCTCTTCTTCTTCTTCAACATCCTCTTTTCTCCTACTTCTTCCACATGTTCTTCTTCTTCTTCTTCTTCTTCTTCTTCTTCTACTTCTTCTTCTTCTATTCCTTCTTAATGCTTCTTCTTCTTTTTGCTCTTCTTCTTCTTTTTCTTCATCAACTTCTTCTTCTTCTCATACTTTGATATTCTTTCTCTTTTTTTTCTTCTACTTCTTCTTCTTCCTCCTCCTCTTACTTCATCCTCTTCTACTACTTCTTCTACTTCTTCTTCTTCTTCTTCATCTACTTCCTCTTCTTCTTCTTCTCCTCTTTCTTCTTCTTCTTCACCTTCTTCTTTTTCTTCTGGCATTCTATATATTCTTTTTCTTCTTCTTCTTCTTCTTATTCTTATTCTTCTTCTTCTTCTTCTTCTCCTTCTCCATCTTCTTCTTCTTCAGCTTCTTCTTCTTAAACTTCTTCATCCTCTTGTACCTCTTCATCTTCTACTACTTCTTCTTCTGCCTCTTCTTCTCCATCTTCTTCTTCCTTTTATTTTCTTTTATTTTAATTCTTCTTCTTCTTCATCATCATCATCTTCTTCTTCTTCTTCTACTGCTACTTCTTCATCTTCTTCTCCTTCTTCTACTTCACCTTCTTCTTCTTCCCCTTCTTCTTCTTCTTCTTCTTCTTCTTATTCTTTTTCTTTGTCTTCTCCTTTGCCTTTTTGTTATTCCTCTTCTTCTCATTCTACCTCTTCTTCTTCTTTTTCTTCTTATTCTTCTTCTTCTTCTTCTTCTTCAACTTCTTCTTCTTCTTGTTCTTCTTCTTCTTCTTCTACCCCTTCTTCCTTTTCTTCTACTTCATGGTTTTCTTCTTCTTCTACTACTACTACTACTTCTTCTTCATCTTCTTCTTCTTCTTCCCCTTCTTCATCTTCCTCTTCTTCTTCTTTTTCTTCTTCTTCTTCTTCGTCTTCTCCATCTTCCCCTTCTTCTTCTCCTACCTCTTCTTCTCCTACTCCTTCTTCCACTTCTTCTCCTTCTTCTTCTTCTTCTTCTTCATTTTGGTTCTTCTTCTTCTTCCTCTACTTCTTCTTCTACTTCTTCTCCTCCTTCCTATTCATCTCCTTCTTTGTTTTCATCTTCTTCTTCAACTCTGTTCTTGTTCTTGTTCTTCTTCTTCTTCTTCTTCTCCCCCTTCTTCTTATTCCTTTTCTTCTTCTTTCTTCTTCTTCTTCTTCAACATCATTGTCTTCCTCTTCTTCCTCTTCTTCTTCTTCTTCTTCTTCTTCTTATTTTATTTCTCCTTCTTTGTCTTTTTCTTATTCTTCTGCTTCTTGTTCTGCTTCTTCATCTACTTTTTCTTCTTCTTCTTCTTCTTCTTCTTCTTCTTCTTCTTATTCTAATTCTTACTCTTCTTGTTCTTATTATTCTTCTTCCTCTTTGCCTTCTTCCTCTTCTTCAACTTCTTCTTGTTCTTGTTCTTGTTCTTCTTCTTCTACTTCGACTTCTTCCCCAACTTCTTCTTCATGTTCTTCTTTTTCTACTACTACTACTACTTCTTCTTCATCTTTTTCTTCTTCTTCTTCCTTTTCTTCATCATCTTCTTCTACTTTTTCTTGTTCTTCTTCTTCATCCTCTCCATCTTCCTCTTGTTTTCCACTCCCTCTCCTTCTCCTTCTTCTTCTTGTTGTTCCTCTTCTTCATCTTCTTTTTTATCATCATCTTCTTCTTCTTCCTTTTCTTCTTCTTCTCCTTCTTCTCCTTCTCCTTTTTCTTCTTCTCTTTCTCCTTCTTCTGCTTCTTCAACTTTTTCTTCTTGTTGTTGTTCTTCTTCTTTTTCTTCTCCTTCTTCTTCTTCTTCCTTTACTTATTTATTCTTCTTCTTCTTCTTCTTCTTCTTTCTTCTACTTCATCATCATCGCCTTCTTCACCTTCCTCTTCTTCTTCTTCTTCCTCCTCTTCTTATTTTTTTTGTACTTTTTCTTCTTCTTCTGTTTCTTCTTATTCATATTCCTCTTCTTCTCTTACTTCTTCTTGTTTTTCTTCTTCACCTTCTTCTTCATCCTCCTCTTCCTACTAATCTTCTGCTTCTTCTTTTTCTTCTTCTTCCTCTTCTTCTCCTTCTTATTCTTCTTCTTCTCTTTCTTCGTCTTCATCATCATTATCATCTTATTCTTCTTCTTCTTCTTCTACTACTACTTCTTCTACTACTTCTTCTACTTCTTCGTTTTGTTGTTCTTCTTCTTCCTCATCCACTTATTCTTCTCATACTTCTTCTTGTTCCCCCTTTTTTTTTCTACTTCTTCTTCTTCATCTTCTTCTTCTTCCTCTTTCTCTTAATCCTCATCATCATCATTTTCTTCTTCTTCTTCTTCTTCCTCTTCCACCTTTTTATCTTCTTCTTCTTCTTCTTCCTCTTCCTCTTTTTCTTTTTCTTCCTACTTCTTCTTTTCATTCTTCTTATACTTTTTCTTTGTCCACTTCCTCTTCTTCATCTGCTTCTTCTTCCTCATCATCATCATCATCTTCTTCTTCTTATTCTTCTTATTCTTATTCTTGTTGTTGTTGTTGTTCTTGTTCGTCTTCTCCTCCTCCTTCTTCTCCATCTTCTTGTTCTTCTTGTTCTTATTATTATTATTATTATTATTATTCTAAATCTTCTTCTTCTTCCTATTTCTTCTCTTCTTCTTCTTCTTCTTTTCTTCTTCTTCTTCCTTTTCTTCTTCCTCTTCCTCTCCTTCTTCTTCTTCCTCTTATTTTGTCCTTTTTTCTACTACTACTTCTTCTTCTTCTTCTTTTTCTTTTTCATCTCCTTCTTCTTCTTCTCCTTCTAATACAACTTCATCGTCTTCTTCTCCCTCTTTTTCTTCTACAATAACTTCTTTGTCTTCTTCTCCTTCTTCAACTTCTTCTTCTCCTGCTTCTTCTTCTTCTTCTTTATCTTCTTCTTCTCCTTCTTTTTCTTTTCTTTTTCCTCTTCTTCTTCTTCTTCTTCAGGTACTTCTTTTTCTTTTTCTTTTTATTCTGCTCCTTTTTCTCAATCTTTATCATTCCCTTCTTCTTCTTAATATTCTTTTTCTTCTTTGTCTCCTTCTCCTCCTCCACTTCTTCTTCTTCTTCTACTTCAACTTCTTTTTTCTTCTTCTTCCTCTTCCTCTTCTTTCTCTTCTTCTTCTTCTTCTTCTTCTTCTTCTTCTTCTATCTGTACTTCTACTATTACTACTACTACTATTACTACTACTTCGTCATCATCTTCTTCTTCTTTTTCCTCTAATTTTTCTTCTTCTTCTTCTTCTTCACCTTCATCACCTTCTCCTACTTCTTCTTCTTCTTCCACGTCTTCTTCTTCTTCTTCTTCTACCAGTACTTCTACTATTACTACTACTACTTCATC
>JAIUJO010002468.1:252500-257500 GCA_023846275.1 Vanilla planifolia
TACCTCTTCTTCTCCTACTCCTTCCACTTCTTCTTCTCCTTCTTCTTCTTCTTCTTCATTTTGGTTCTTCTTCCTCTTCCTCTACTTCTTCTCCTCCTTTCTATTCATCTCCTTCTTTGTTTTCATCTTCTTCTTCAACTCTGTTCGTGTTCTTGTTCTTCTTCTTCTTCTCCCCCTTCTTTTTATTCCTTTTCTTCTTCTTTCTTCTTCTTCTTCTTCAACATCATTGTCTTCCTCTTCTTCCTCTTCTTCTTCTTCTTCTTCTTCTTATTTTATTTCTCCTTCTTTGTCTTTTTCTTATTCTTCTGCTTCATGTTTTGCTTCTTCATCTACTTTTCTTCTTCTTCTTCTTATTATTATTATTATTCTAATTCTTACTCTTCTTGTTCATATTGTTCTTCTTCCTCTACTTCAACTTCTTCTTGTTCTTGTTCTTCTTCTTCTTCTTCTACTTCGACTTCTTCCCCAACTTCTTCTTCATGTTCTTCTTTTTCTACTACTACTACTACTACTTCTTCATCTTTTTCTTCTTCTTCTTCCTTTTCTTCATCATCTTCTTCTACTTTTTCTTGTTCTTCTTCTTCATCCTCTCCATCTTCCTCTTGTTTTCCACTCCCTCTCCTTCTCCTTCTTCTTCTTGTTGTTCCTCTTCTTCATCTTCTTTTTTATCATCATCTTCTTCTTCCTCTTCCTTTTCTTCTTCTTCTTCTTCTTCTCCTTCTTCTCCTTCTTCTTCTTCTCTTTCTCCTTCTTCTGCTTCTTCAACTTTTTCTTCTTCTTGTTGTTCTTCTTCTTTTTCTTCTCCTTCTTCTTCTTCTTCTTCCTTTACTTATTTATTCTTCTTCTTCTTCTACTTTCTTCTACTTCATCATTATCGTCTTCTTCATCTTCCTCTTCTTCTTTTATAACTTCATCTTCTTTTTCTTCTTCTTCTTCTTCCTCCTCTTCTTATTTTTTTTGTACTTTTTCTTCTTCTTCTCTTTCTTCTTATTCATATTCCTCTTCTTCTCTTACTTCTTCTTACTTTTCTTCTTCTCCTTCTTCTTCATCCTCCTCTTCCTACTAATCTTCTGCTTCTTCTTTTTCTTCTTCTTCCTCTTCTTCTCCTTCTTATTCTTCTTCTTCTCTTTCTTCGTCTTCATCATCATCATCATCTTATTCTTCTTCTTCTTCTTCTACTACTACTTCTTCTTCTACTACTTCTTCTACTTCTTCTTTTTGTTGTTGTTCTTCTTCCTCATCCACTTATTCTTCTCATACTTCTTCTTGTTCCCCCTTTTTTTCTACTTCTTCTTCTTCATCTTCTTCTTCTTCCTCTTTCTCTTAATCCTCATCATCATCATTTTCTTCTTCTTCTTCTTCTTCTTCCTCTTCCACCTTTTTATCTTCTTCTTCTTCTTCTTCGTCTTCCTCTTTTTCTTTTTCTTCCTACTTCTTCTTCTTTTCATTCTTCTTATACTTTTTCTTTGTCCACTTCCTCTTCTTCATCAGCTTCTTCTTCCTCATCATCATCATCTTCTTCTTCTTCTTATTCTTCTTATTCTTATTCTTCTTGTTGTTGTTGTTCTTGTTCATCTTCTCCTCCTCCTTCTTCTCCATCTTCTTGTTCTTCTTGTTCTTATTATTATTATTATTATTATTCTAAATCTTCTTCTTCTTCCTATTTCTTCTCTTCTTCTTCTTCTTCTTTTCTTCTTCTTCTTCCTTTTCTTCTTCCTCTTCCTCTCCTTCTTCTTCTTCCTCTTATTTTGTCCTTTTTTCTACTACTACTACTTCTTCTTCTTCTTCTTCTTTTTCATCTCCTTCTTCTTCTTCTCTTTCTAATACAACTTCATCGTCTTCTTCTCCTTCTTTTTCTTCTACAATAACTTCTTTGTCTTCTTCTCCTTTTTCTTCTCCTGCTTCTTCTTCTTCTTCTTCTTCTTCATCTTCTTCTTCTCCTTCTTTTTCTTTTCTTTTTCCTCTTCTTCTTCTTCTTCTTTAGGTACTTCTTTTTCTTTTTCTTCTTATTCCGCTCCTTTTTCTCAATCTTTATCATTCCCTTCTTCTTCTTAATATTCTTTTTCTTCTTTTTCTCCTTCTCCTCCTCCACTTACTTCTTCTTCTTCTTCTACTTCTTCAACTTCTTTTTTCTTCTTCTTCCTCTTCCTCTTCTTTCGCTTCTTCTTCTTCTTCTTCTTCTTCTATCGGTACTTCTACTATTACTACTACTACTATTACTACTACTTCGTCATCATCTTCTTCTTCTTCTTCTTCTTCACCTTCATCACCTTCTCCTACTTCTTCTTCTTCCTCCACGTCTTCTTCTTCTTCTTCTTCTACCAGTACTTCTACTATTACTACTACTACTTCATCATCATCATCATCATCTTCTTCTTCTTCTTCTTTTTCCTCTAAATTTTCTTCTTCTTCTTCTTCTTCACCTTCATCACCTTCTCCTACTTCTTCTTCTTCTTCTTCCACGTCTTCTTCTTCCTCTGACTTCTTCTTCTTCTTCTTCTTCTTTTGTAATTTCAACTTCTTCTTCTTCTTCTTCTTCTTCTTTTTCTTCTTTTCTTCTTCCTCATCCTCTTCTTCTTATTGTTCCTCTAAATTCTTCTTCTTCTTTTTCTTCTTCTTCTTCTTGTTCTTATTCAACTCCTTCTTTGTTTTCTTCTTCTTCTTTTTCTACTTCTTCCACATCTTCTTCTTCCTCTTACTACTTCTACTACTCCTAATTCTTCATCTTCTTCTTCCTCTTCTTCTTTTTCTTCTTCTTCCTCCTCTTCCTTTTCTTCTTATTGTTCCTTTAACTTCTTCTTCTTCATCCTTTTCTTCTTCTTCTTCTTTGTCATCTTCTTCTCCTTTTTCTTCTTCTTCTTCTTCTTCTTCTACTACTACTACTACTACCACTTCTTCTACTTCTTCTTTTTGTTGTTGTTCTTCCTCCTCATCAACTTATTCATCTCATACTTCTTCTTGTTCCCCTCTTTTCTTCTTGTACTTCTTCTTCTTCTTCTTCTTCTTCTTCTTCTTCTTCTTCTTCTTTCTTTTCCTCATCATCATCATCTTCTTCTTCTTCCTCTTCCACTTTTTTATCTTCTTCTTCTTCCTCCTCTTCCACTTCTTCTTTTACTTCCTTCTTCTTCTTCTTGTCATTCTTCTTATACTTTTTCTTTGTCTACTTCCTCTTCTTCATCTGCTTCTTCTTCCTCATCATCATCATCTTCTTCTTCTTCTTATTCTTCTTATTCTTGTTCTTGTTCTTCTTCTTGTTGTTCTTGTTCATCTTCTCCTCCTCCTTCTCCATCTTCTTGTTCTTCTTATTCTTCTTGTTCTTGTTCTTATTATTATTATTATTATTATTATTATTATTATTATTATTATTCTAAATCTTCTTCTTCTTCTTATTCCTTCAGTTCTTCTTCTTCTTCTTTTTCTTCTTCCTCTACCTTTTCTTCTTCCTCTTCCTCTCATTCTTCTTCTTCTTCTTATTTTGTCCTTTTTTCTACTTCTTCTTCTTCTTCATCTCCTTCTTCTTCTTCTTCTTCTTCATCTCCTTCTTCTTCTTCTTCTTCTTCTTCTTCTAATACTACTTCTTTGTCTTCTTCTCCTTCTTATTCTTCTACTGTAACTTCTTTGTCTTCTTCTCCTTCTACTTCTTCAACTTCTTCTTCTTCTCCTTCTTCTTCTTCTTCTTCTTCTTCATCTTCTTCCTCGCCTTCTTTGTCTTTTCTTTTTCCTCTTCTTCTTCTTCTTCTTCGGGTACTTCTTCTTTTACTTTTTCTTCTTCTTCTTATTTTGCTCCTTCTCCATCTTTATCATTCCCTTCTTCTTCTTAATATTCTTTTTTTTTCTTTTTCTCCTTCTTCTCCTCCTCCTCCACTTACTTCTTCTTCTTCTACTTCTTCAACTTCTTTTTTTCTTCTTCTTCCTCTTGCTCTTCCTCTTCTTTTCCTTCTTCTTCTTCTTCTTCTTCTTCTTCTTCTACCAGTATTTCTACTATTACTACTACTACAATTACTACTACTTCATCATCATCTTCTTCTTCTTCTTCTTTTTCTTCTAATTTTTCTTCTTCTTCTTCTTTTTCACCTTCATCACCTTCTCCTACTTCTTCTTCTCCAATTTATTCTTCTTCTTCTTTTTCTTCTTATCTTCTTCTTTTCTTTTTATATTCTTCTTTTCTTCTTCTTTTCTTTTTATCTTCTTCTTTTCTTCTTCCTTTTCTCCTTGTTCTTATTGTTTCTCTAAATTCTTCTTCTTCTTTTTCTTCTTCTTCTTCTTCTTCTTCTTTTTCATCTCTTTTTTATTTTCTTCTTCTTCTTCTTCTTCCTTTTACTACTTCTACTACTCCTAATTCTTCATCTTCTTCTTCCTCTTCTTCTTTTTCTTCTTCTTATTCTACTTCTTCTTCCTTCTCCTCCTCTTCTTCTTATTGTTCCTTTAACTTCTTCTACTTCTTCTCCTTCCAATTCATCTCCTTCTTTATTTTCTTCTTCTTCTTCTTTCTTCTTCCCTCTTCTTCTTCGTCATCTTCTTCTTCTTCTTCTTCTTCTTCTTCTTCCCCTACTTCTTAAACCTCTTCTTTGTACTATTCTTCTACTTCTTCCTCTTCTTGTTCTTCTTCTTCTTCCTCCTCTTCTTCTTATTCTTAATATTATTATTATTATTATTATTATTATTATTATTATTATTATTATTATTATTATTATTATTATTATTATTATTATTATTATTATTATTATTATTATTATTCATCTTAATCAACATCATAACCATCATGTTCTTCTTCCCCTTCTTTTACTTCTTCTTCTTCTGCTACTTCTTCTTTTTGTTGTTCTTCTTCTTCTCCTTCTTCCCATACTTCATTTTATTCTTCTTCTTCTTCTTCTTCTTCTTCTTCTTTATAGTCTTCTTCTTCTACTTCCACTTTTTCTTCTTCTTCCTCTTCTTCTTCTCCTTCTTCTTCTCCTTCTCCTTCTTCTTCTTCAACTACTACTAAAACTTCTTTGTCTTCT
>JAIUJO010002468.1:262500-264924 GCA_023846275.1 Vanilla planifolia
TGTAACTTCTTTGTCTTCTTCTCCTTCTCCTTCTTCGCCTGCTTCTTCTTCTTTTTCTTCTTCTTCTCCTCCTTCTCCTCCAACTTCTTCGCCTTTTCTTTATCAGCTTCTTCTTCTTCAGCATCTTCTTTTCTTTTTCTTTTTCTTCTTCTTATTCTTCTCCTTCTTCTCCTTCTTCTCCTTCTCCTTCTTCTCCTTCTTCTTCCTCTTAATCTTCTTTTTCTTCTTCTTCTCCTTCTTCTCTTCCTCCACCTGCTTCTTCTTCTTCTTCTTCTTCTTCCTCTTCCTTTCCCTCTTTTTCTTCGTCTTCTTCTTCCTCTTTTTCTTCCACTTCTTCTTCTTCTTCTTCTTCTTATTTATCTTCTTCCTCTTCTTCTTCACCTTCATCATCTTCTCCTACTTCTTCTTCTTCTTCTTCCACGTCTTCTTCTTCCTCTTACTTCTTCTTCTTCTTCTTTTGCTCCTATTTCTTCTTCTTCTACTCCTTCATCTTCTCCTTCTTCTTCTTCTTCTACTACTACTACTTCTTTTTCTTCTCCTTCTCCTGCTTCTTCTACTTCTTCTTATTCTTATTCTTCTTCTTCTTGTTCCTCCTCTTCTTCTTCTTCATCTACTTCTTTTTCTTCCTCTTCCACTTCCTCTTCTTATTCCTCTTCTTGTTCTTGTTCTTCCTCTTCTTCTTCTTCTTCTACGTGTTCATCACATTCTTCTTCTTCTTCTACTACTACTTCTTGTTATTCTACTTCTTCTTCTTCAACATATTCCTCCAGTTCTTCTGCCACTTTTTCTTATTCTTCTTCTTCATCTTCTTCTTCTTTTTCTTCTTCTACAACTTCTTCTTCTTATACTAGAACTTCTTTTTTTTCTTCTTCTTTTTCTTCCTCTTCTTCTTCTTCTTCTTCTTCTTTTTCCTCTTCTTCTCCTTCTTTGTCTTCTTCTTTTTCTTGCTCTTACTTCTTCTTCTTCTTCTTCTCTTACTTCTTCTACTTCTTCTTCTTCCTCTTCCTCCTCCTCCTCTTCTCCTTCTTTCTCTTCCTTCATATTCTTCACATTTTTCTTCTTCTTTTTCTTGTTCCTCTTCTTCTTCTTCTTTTTGTTGGACTTTTTCTTGTTCTCTTATTTCTTCTTATTCGCCTTCTTCAACTTCTCTTCTTCTTCTTCTTCCTCTTCCTCTTCTTCTTCATCAACATGTTCTTCTTATTCTTCTTCTTCTTCTTCTTCTTCTTGTTATTTTTCTTTTATTTTTATTATTCTTCTCTTTCCTCTTACTCACCTTCTTCTTCTTCTCTTACTTCTTCTTTTTCTTCTTCTTCTTCTTCCCCTTCATGTTCATCCTCCTCTTTCTATTATTCTTCCACTTCTTTTTCTTCTTCTTCTTCTTATTCTTGTTTTTCTTCGTTATCTTCATCATCATCATCATCATCTTCTTCTTCTTCTACTACTACTACTTCTTCTTCTTCATCAACTTCTTATCTCATACTTCTTCTAGCTCTTTTTTTTTTCTTCTTCTAGCTCTTTTTTCTTCTTCTTCTTCTACTACTTCCTCTTCTTCTTCTTCTACTTCTTTCTCTTACTTCGTCATCTTCTTCTTCTTCTTCTTATTCTCTTCTTCCCCTTTTTCTTTTTCATCTTCTCCTTGTTGTTCTTCTTCTTCTTCCTCTTATTCTTCTTCTTCTTTATCTTCTCCTTCTCATTCTTCTTCTTTTTCTCTATCTTCTTCTTCTTTATATTCTTCATAAACTTTTTGTTTGTCATCTTCATCTACTTCAACTTCTTCTTTTTCTTCATCATCATCAACATCTTCATCTTCTTCTTCGTCTTCTTCTTCTCCTCCTCCTCCTTCTTCTACATCTTCATGTTGTTGTTGTTCTACTTCTTCTTCTTCTTCTAAATCTTTTTCTTCTTCTTATTCCTCTTCTTCTTCTTCTTCTTCTTCTTCTTCTTCTTCTTTCTCTTCCTCTCCTTCTTCTTCTTCCTATTATTTTTCTTTTTTTTTCTAATTCTTCTTCTTCTTCTTCTTCAGCTTCTTCTTCCTCTTTTTCTTTTTCTTCTTCTTCTTATTCTTCTCCTTCCTCTCCATCTTTATCATCACCTTCTTCTTCTTCTTAGTCGTGTTTTTCTTCTTCTTCTCTTTCTTCTCCTCCTCCACCTTCTTCTTCTTCTTCTTCATCTTCTTCTTCTTCTTCCAATTCTTCTTCCTCTTCTTCATCTTCTTCATCTTCTTCTTCTGCTACTACTGCTACTAGTACTTCATCATCTTCTTCTTCTTCTTGTTCTTCTTCTTCTTCTTCACCTTCTTATTCTTCCTCTTACTTCTTTTTCTTCTTCTTCTTTTTCTTGTTCTTGTTCTTGTTCTTCTTCTTCTTCTTCTTCCTCTTCCTCTTCTTGTTATTGTTATGCTAACTTCTTCTTCTTCTTCTTGTT
>JAIUJO010000739.1:10000-22500 GCA_023846275.1 Vanilla planifolia
TAGAAGAAGAAGTACAAGAAGAAGATTTAGAAGAAGAAGAAGAAGTAGAAGAAGAAGAAGAAGTAGAAGAAGAAGAAGAAGTAGAAGAAGAAGAAGAAGAGGAAGAAGAAGAAGAAGAAGAAGAAGAGGAAGAAGTAGACGAAAAAGAAGAAGAAGAAGAAGAAAGAGAAGAAGTAGAAGAAGAAGAAGAAGAAGAAGAAGAAGCAAAAGAAGAAGAAAAAAGAAGATGTTGATGAAGAAGAAGAAGAAGAAGAGGATGTTGAAGATGAAGAAGGAGAAGAAGTAGTAGAATTAGAAGCAAAAGTAGTAGAAAAAGAAAACGAAGAAGGAGGAGGAGGAGGATGAGAAGAAGAAGAAGAAGAAAAAGACGAAGTTGGAGAACAAGAGGAAGAAGAAGTAGTACAAGACGAAGAAGAAAAAGAAGAAGAATTAAAAGTAGAAGTAGTAGAAGAAGAAGAGGAAGAAGGAGGAGTAGGAGGATGAGAAGAAGAAGAAGAAGAAGAAAAAGACGAAGTTGGAGAACAAGAGGAAGAAGAAGTACAAGACAAAGAGGAAGAAGAAGAAGAATTAAAAGTAGAAGTAGTAGAAGAAGAAGAGGAAGAAGGAGGAGTAGGAGGATGAGAAGAAGAAGATGAAGAAGAAAAAGACAAAGTTGGAGAACAAGAGGAAAAAGAAGAAGTAAAAGAAGAAGAAGAAGAAGAAGAAGAAGGCGAAGAAAAAGAAGAAGAAGTAGAAGAAGAAGAAGTAGAAGTAGAAGAAGAAGAACAAGAACGACAACAATAACAAAAAAAAAAAAGAAAAAGATGATGATGAAGAAGAAGATGAATAAGAACATGAAGAAGTTGAAGAATTAGGGAGGAAGAGAAGAACAAAAAGAAAAAGAAGAAGAACTAGAAGAAGAAGAAGAAGAAGAAGAAGAGGAAGAATAAGAAGCAGAAGAAGATGGAGGGGGAGGAGGAGGAGGTTGAGGAGGAGGAGGTGGAAAAAGAAAAAGAAGAAAAACGAGAAGCAGAAGAAGAAGAAGATGAAGAAGAAGAAGAGGAAGAAGAAGAAGAAGAAGTTGTAGAAGAAGAAGAAGCAGAAGGAGAAGAAGAACAAGAACAAGAACAAGAAGTAGAGGAAGACGAAGCTAGAAGAAGAACAAGAAGACTAGGAAGAAGAAAAAGTAGAAGAAGAAAAAGAATTAGATGAGGAAGAAGAAGAGAGGAGGAGAAAGAAGTAGAAGAAGAAGAAGAAGATGAAGAAGAAGAATAAGTAGAAGAATATGAAGAAGAAGAAGAAGATGAAAAAGAAGAAGAAGAAGAAGAAGAAAAGGAAGAAATTAGGGAAGTAAAAGAAAAAGAAGATTAAGAAGCAGAAGAAAGAGAAGAAGAAGAAGAAGAAGAAGAAGAAGAAGAAGAAAAAGAAGATGAAGAAGAAGAAATAGTGGCAAAAGAAAAAGAAGAAGAAGTAGAAGAAGAAGAAGAAGAAGGAAAAGAAAAATAAGAAGAAGAAGAAAAATAAGAAAAAGAAGAAGAAAAAGAAGAAGAAGAAGAAGAAGTAGATGAAGAAGAAGAAGAAGTAGAAGAAGAAATCGTAGACGAAGAAGAAGAAGAAGAAGAAGAGAAGAAGGAGAAGAAAAAGAAGAAGTATGAGGAGAAGAAGAAGTAGGAGAATGAAAAGGAGGAGTAGAAGAAGAAGAAGAAGTAGTTGTAGTAATAGTAGTAGGAGAAGAAGAAGTAGGAAAAAGAAGAATAAAAAGAAGAAGGGGAGAAAGAAGAAGAAGGGGAAGAAGAAAAAGAAGAAAAAGACGAAGAAGATGAAGAAGAAGCAAAAGAAGAAGAAGAAGGAGAAGAATGAGGAGGAGGAGGAGAAGAAAAAGAAGAAAATGAAGAAGAAGAGGAAAAAAGATGAAGAAGTAGAACAAGAAGAAGAAGAAGATGATGATGATGACGATGACGAAGAAGAAGAAGAATAAGAAATAGAAGAAGAAAAAAAGCACAAGGAGGAAGAGGAGCACCAGGAGAAGAAGAAGATGAAGAAGAAGAAGAAGAAGAAGAATTAGAAGAAGAAGAAGAAGGGGAAGACGGAATAAAAGTAGAAGAAGATTTAAAAGAGGAAGGAGTAGAAGAAGATGAAGAAGAAGAAGAAGAAGAAGAAGAGGAAGAAGAAGAAGAAGAAGAAGAAGATAAAGAAGATGAAGAAGAAGAAGAAGAAGAAGAAGATGGAAGAGACGAAGAAGAATAAGAAGAAAAGAAGTAGAAGGAGGAGTAGTAGTGCTTGTAGTAGTTGTAGAAGAAGTAGAAGAAAAAGAAGAAGAAAAAGAAGAAGAAGAAGGAGAAGAAGAAGTAGAAGAAGAAGAAGAAGAAGAAAATATAAAGAAGAAGAAAAAGATGAAGCAAAGGAAAAAGAAGAACAAAAGAAGAAGAATTACAAGAAGTAGAAAAAGAAGAAGAAGAAGAAGCAGAAAGAGTAGTAAGAAAATACGAAGAAGAAGAAGAACAAGAAGAAGAAGAAGAAAAAGAAGAACAAGAAGATGAAGAAGAACTAGAAGAAGAATAAGAACTAGAGGAAGAAGAAGAAGAAGAAGAAGAAGAACAAGAAGTAGAAATTGAAGAAGAAGAAGAAGAAGAAAACGACATGGAAGAAGAAGAAGAAGAAGAAGAAGAAGAAGATAAAGAAGAAGAAGATGAATATGTAGAATAAAGATAAGAAGAAGAAGAAGAATTAGAAGAAGAAAAAGGAGAGGAAGAAGAAGTAGAAGAGGAAAAAGAAGTTGAAGAAGAAGAAGAAGAAGAAGAAAACGAACTAGTAGTAGTAGAAGGAAAAGATAATGATGAAGAAGAAGAATAAGAATAAGAATAAGAATAAGAAGAAAAAGAAGAAGAAGTAGAGGAAGAACATTAAGAAGAAAAGGAAGAAGAAGAAGAAGAAGAAGAAGAAGAAGAAGAGGAAAAAAAAAGAAGCAGACAAAGAAATAGAATATGGCAAAGAAGAAGAAGAAGAAGAAGGAGAAGAAGAAGAAGTAGAAGAAGAAGAAGTTGAAGAAGAAGAAGAAGTAGAATTAGAAGAAGAAAGAGAAGAAGTAGAATTAGAAGAAGAAGAAGAAGAAGAAGAAGAAGAAGAAGAGTAAGAAGAAGAAGAAGAAGAAGAAGAAGTAGAAGAAGAAGAAGAAGAAGTAGAAGAAGAAGAGGAAGAAAAAGAAGAGGAAGAAGAGAATGAAGAAGAAGATGAAGAGAAGAACAAGAAGATGAAGAAGTAGATAATGAAGAAGAACGAGAAGAACTAGTAATAGTAGTAGTAGAATAAGAAAAAGAAGAAGAAATAGAAGATGAATAATAATAATAATAATAATAATAATAAGAAAAAGAAGTTGAAGAAATGAAGAAGAGAAGAAGAAGAAGAAGAAGAAGAAGAAGAAGAAGAAGAAGATGAAGAAGAAAAAGAAGAAGAAGAAGAAGAGATGATGATGATGATGATGAAGAAGAAGCAAAAGAAAAAAAAGAAAAAGACAAATAAGAAGAAGAAAAAGAAGAAGATGATGATGAAGAAGACGAAGAAGAATAAGAGGAAGAAGTAGAAAAAAAGATGAACAACATGAAGTTGAAGTAAAAGAAGTAGAAGACGTAGAAAAAGGACATGAAGAATAAGAAGAAGAAAAATAGAAGAAGTAGAAGAGGAAGAAGATGATGATGAAGAAGAAGAAGAAGAAGACGAAGAAGAAGAAGAAGAAGAAGATGAAGAAGAAGAAAAAGAAGAAGAAGAAGAAGAAGAAGAAGATGATGATGATGATGAAGAAGAAGAAGAAAAAGAAGAAGATGGAGAAGAAGATAAAATGAATTAGAAAAAGAAGGAGAAAAAGAAGAAGAAGAAGAAGGATGAGGAGGAGGAGAAGAAGAAGAAGAAGAAGATGATGAGAAAGAAGAAGAAGAAGAAGAAGAAGAGGTCGTAGAAAAAGAAAAAGAAGCAGAAGAAGAAGAAGAAGTGGAAGAAGGAGAAAAAAAGAAGAAGGAGAAGAAGAAGGAGAAGCTCTAGATGACGAAGAAGAAGGAGAAGAAGAAAAAGAGTAAGAAGAAGAAGAAGAAGAAAAAGAAGAAGATGGAGGAGAAGAAGAAAAAGAATTAGAAGAAGAAGGAAAAGAAGAAGAAGGAGGAGGAGGAGAAGAAGAAGGAGAAAAAGAAGAGGAAGAGAAGGAAGAAGAAGAAGAAGAGGAAGAAGATGTAGTAGTAAAAGAAAAAGAAGAAGAAGAAGAAGAAGTAGAAGAAAAAGAAGAAGAATAAGAACAAGAACAAGAACAAGAAGAAGAAGGAGAAGTAGCAGACGTAGAAAAAAGAAGAAGAAGAAGAAGTAGAAGTAGAAGAAGAAGTAGAAGAAGAAAAAGTTGAAGAAGAAGAAGAAGATGTTGTAGAAGAAGAGGTAGTTGCAGTAGAAGAAGAAGAAGAAATAGAAGAAGAAGAAGAAGAGGAAGACAAAGAAGAAGAAGAAGAAGACATTGACGAAGAAGATGACGAAGGAGAAGAAGAAGGAGAAAAAGGAGTGGTAGAAGGAGAAGTAAGAGAAGGAGGAGAAGAAGAAGAAGATGAAGTAAAAGAAGAAGAAGAAGAAGAAGAAGAAGGAGGAGGAGGTGGACAAGAAGAAGTAGAAGAAGAAGATGAAGAAGAAGAAGAAGAAGAAGAAGAAGAAGTAGGGGAAGAAGAAGTAGAAGGAGGAGAAGAACAAGAAAAAGTGGAAGGAAGAAGAGGAAGAACAAGGAATAGTAGAAGAAGAAAAAGAAGAAGTTAATGAAGAAGAAGATGAGGAGCAGGAGGAGGAGGAGGAGGAGGAAGAAGAAGAAGAAAAAGAAAAAGAAGAAGAAGAAGTTGAAGCAAAAGAAGAAGATGAAGAAGAAGAAATAGAAGAAGAAGATGATGAAGGAGAAGTAGATGATGAGGAAGAAGAAGGAGAAGAAGAAGAAGAATAATAATAATAAGAAGTTGATTAAGAAGAAAAACTTGAAGAATAACAAAAAGAAGAAGAGGAAGAAATAGAGGTGGAGAAGAAGAAAAAGAAGACGAAAAATAACAATAAGAAGAAGGAGAAAAAGACAAAGAAGAAGAAGGAGAAGAGCAAGAAGAAGATGATGAAGGAGCATAACAACAAAAATTAAAAAAAGAAGAAGAGAAAAAATAATTAGAAGAAGAAGTAGAAGGAAAAGAAGAAGAATAAGAAGTAGAAGAAGAAGAAGAAGTAGAAGAAAAAGAAGAAGAATAAGAAGAAGAACAAGAAGAAGAAGGAGAAGTAGCAGACGAAGAAGAAGAAGAAGAAGAAGAAGTAGAAGTAGAAGAAGAAGTAGAAGAAGAAAAATTTGAAGAAGAAGAAGAAGATGTTGTAAAAGAAGTAGTAGTAGAAGAAGAAAAAACAGAAGAAGAAGAAGAAGAAGAGGAAGAGAAAGAAGAAGAAGAAGAAGAAGAAGAGGAAGAGAAAGAAGAAGTAGAAGAAGAAGACATTGATGAGAAGATGACGAAGGAGAAGAAGTAGGAAAAAAGAAGTAGAGGTAGAAGGAGAAGAAGTAAGAGAAGATGGAGGAGAAGAAGAAGAAGATGAAGAAGAAGAAGAAGAAGATGAAGTAAAAGAAGAAGAAAAAGAAGAAGAAGAAGAAGAAGGAGGAGGAGGAGAAGAAGTAGATGAAGAAGTAGAAGAAGAAGATGAGGAAGAAGAAGAAGAAGAAGAAGAAGAAGAAGTAGGAGAAGAAGAAGTAGAAGGAGGAGAAGAACAAGAAAACGAGGAAGGAAGAGGAAGAGGAAGGAATAGTAGATGAGGAAAAAGAAGAAGTTGATGAAGAAGTTAAGGAGGAGGAGGAGGAGGAGGTGGAAGAAGAAGAAGAAGAAGAAAAAGAAAAAGAAGAAGAAGAAGTAGAAGCAAAAGAAGAAGTTGAAGAAGAAGAAATAGATGAAGATGATGAAGAAGAAGTAGATGATGAGGAAGAAGAAGGAAAAGAAAAAGAAGAAGAAGAAGAAGAACAAGAAGTTGATTAAGAAGAAAAAAAACTTGAAGAATAACAAAAAGAAGAAGAGGAAGAAATAGAGGTAGAGAAGAAGAAAAAGAAGACGAAGAATAAGAATAAGAAGAAGGAGAAAAAGTCAAAGAAGAAGAAGAAGGAGAAGAGCAAGAAGAAGATGATGAAGAAGAAGGAGCAGAACAAGAAAAATAAAAAAAGAAGAAGAGAAAAAATAATAAGAAGAAGTAGAAGGAAAAGAAGAAGAATAAGAAGAAGAAGAAGAAGAAGAAGAAGTAGAAGAAAAGAAGAAGAATAAGAAGAAGAACAAGAAGAAGGAGAAGGAGGAGACGAAGAAGAAGAAGAAGAAGAAGAAGAAGCAGAAGTAGAAGAAGAAGTAGAAGAAGAAAAAGTTGAAGAAGAAGAAGAAGATGTTGTAGAAGGAGAAGTAGTAGTAGAAGTAGAAGAAGAAACATAAGAAGAAGAAGAAGAGGAAGGGAAAGAAGAAGAAGAACAAGAAGAAATTGACGAAGAAGATGACGAAGGAGAAGAAGAAGGAGAAAAAGAAGGAGTGGTAGAAGAAGAAGAAGTAAGAGAAGAGGGAGGAGAAGAAGAAGAAGACGAAGAAGAAGAAGAAGAAGAAGATGAAGTAAAAGAAGAAGAAAAAGAAGGACTAGGAGGAGGAGGAGAAGAAGAAGAAGAAGAAGAAGAAGAAGAAGAAGAAGTAGGAGAAGAAGAAGTAGAAGGAGGAGAAGAACAAGAAAAAGAGGAAGGAAGAAGAGGAAAATGAAGAGGAAGAAGAAGGAATAGTGGAAGAAGAAAAAGAAGAAGTTGATGAAGATAAAGATGAGGAGGAGGAGGAGGAGGAGGAGGAAGAAGAAGAAGAAAAAGAGAAAGAAGACGAAGAAGTATAAGCAAAAGAAGAAGATGAAGAAGAAGAAACAGAAGAAGAAGATGATGAAGAAGAAGTAGATGATAAGGAAGAAGAAGGAGAACAAGAAGTTGACTAAGAAGAAGAAAAACTTGAAGAATAACAAAATGAAGAAGAGGAAGAAATAGAGGTGGAGAAGAAGAAAAAGAAGACGAAGAATAAGAATAAGAAGAAGGAGAAAAAGACAAAGAAGAAGAAGAAGAAGGAGAGGAGCAAGAAGAAGATGATGAAGAAGGAGCAGAACAAGAAAAATTAAAAAAAGAAGAAGAGAAAAAATAATAAGAAGAAGAAGTAGAAGGAGGTGGAGTAGAAGAAGAAGATGAAGAAAAATAGAAGAAGAAGAGGAAGAAGGTGAAGAAGAAAAGGAAGAAAAAGAAGAAGAAGAAGAAGAAGTAGAAGAAGTAGGAGAAGAGGAAGAAGAAGAAGAAGAATAAGAAGAATAAGAAGAAGAAGTAGAAAAATAAGTGGAAGAGTAATTAGAAGAAGAAGAAGAAGAAGGGGAAGAAGCAGAAGAAGAAGAAGAATAAGAAGAAGAAGAAGAAGAAGACGTAGAAGAAGAAGAAGAAGACAAAGAAGAAGAAGATGAAGAAGAAGAAGAGAAAGAAGAAGGAGAAGAAGAAGAAGAAGAAGAATCAAAAGAAGAAGAAGAAGTAGAAGAATAAAAAGACAAAGAAGAAGAAGAAGAAGAATAAGATGAATAAGAAGAAGAAAAAGAAAAAGTAAAATGAAGAATAAGAGGGAGAAGAAGAAGAAGAAGAAGAAGAAGAAGAAGAAGAAGATGAATAAGAAGAATAAGAAGAAGAAAAAGAACGAGAAGAAGTTGAAAAAAGAGAAGAAGAAGAAGAATTAAGAGAACAAGAAGAAGAACAAGAAGAAGGAAAAGAAGAAAAAGGAGAAGGAGAAGAAGGAGAAGGAGACGAAGGACAAGGAGAAGAAGGAGAGGGTGAAGAAGGAGAAGAAGAAGATGAAGAATAAGTAGAAGAAGAAGTAGCAGAAGAAGAAGAATGGGAAGAAGAAGAAGAAGAAGAAGAAGAAGAAGGTGATGATGAAGAAATAGAAGAAGAAGAGGAAGAAGAGGAGGAAGAAGAAGAAGAAGAAGATGATGATGATGATGAAGCAGAAGAAGAAGAAGAAGAAGAAAAACAAGAAGAAGATGGTGATGTCTTTGATGAAGAAGAAGAAGAAGAAGAAGAAGTAGAAGAAGAAGAAGAAGTAGCAAAAGCAAAAGAAGAAATTGTTGATGAAGGAAATGAAGAAGAAGAAGAAGAAGATGAGGAAGAAGAAGAGGATGTAGAGGAGGTGCAAGAAGAAGAATAAGAAGTAAGAGGAAGAAAAAGAAGAAGATAAAGAAGAAGAAGAAGAAGAAGAAGAAGAAGAAGTAAGAAGAAGTAGAAGAAGAAAAAGATGAAGAAGAAGAAGAAGAATAAGAAGAAGAAAAAGTATAACAAGAAGAAGAAGAAGAAAAGTTGATGAGAAAAAAGAAGAAGAAGAAGTAGAAGTAGAAGTAGAAGAAGAAGAACAAGAAGAAGTAGGGGAAGAGGAAGAAGAAGAAGAAGATGATGGAGAATATGGAGAATACGAAAAAGAAGAAGTAGAAGAAGAAGAAGAAGGAGAAAAGAAGAAGAAGAAGAAGAATAAGAAGAGGAAGAAGAAGTGAAAGAGGAAGAGGAGGAGGAAGTAGAAGAAGAAGAAGAACAGCAAGAATAAGAAAGAGAAGGAGAAGAAGGAGAAGAAGAAGGAGAAGGACAAGAAGAATAACAAGAATAAGAAGAAGAAGTTGAAGAAGAAGACGATTAAGAAGAAGAAGGAGAAGAAGGTGAGAAAAAGATGGTGAAGAAGTTGAAGTAGCAGAAGAAGAAGAGGAAAAAGAAAGTGAAAAAGAAGACGGCGAAGAAGCCGAAGAAGAAGAAGATGAAGAAGAAGAATAAGAAGTTGGTGAAGAAGAAGAAGAAGAAGGAGAAGGAGAAGTACAAGAGGAAGAAGAAGAAAGAGAAGGAGACAAAGAAGAAGAAGAAGAAGATGAAAAATAAGAAGATGAAGAAGAAGAAGTAAAAGGAGGAGAAGAAGAAGAAGAAGAAGAAGATTATGAAGAAGTAGAAGGAGGATGAAGAGAAGAAGATGATGAAGAAGAAGAAGTAAATGAAGAAGAAGAGGAAGAATAAGAAGAAGTAGAAATCATAGTATTAGTAGTAGGTGAAGAAGAAGAAGATGAAGAAGTAAATTAAGAAGAGGAGGAAGAATAAGAAGAAGTAGAAATCATAGTATTAGTAGTAGTAGTAGAAGAAGAAGAAGAAGAAAAACAAGTAAAGATCAAGAACAAGAAGGACAAGAAGAACAAGGAGAGCAACAAGAAGAGGAAAGAGAAGAAGGAGAAGGAGAAGATTGAGAAGGAGGAGGAGAAGAAGGAGAAGAAGAAGAAATAGAAGGAGTAGAAGGAGAAGGAGAAGAAGAGGATGGAGAAGAAGAAGAAGAAGAAGAAGGAGAGGAAGAAGAAAAAGAATAAGAAGAAGAAAAGAAGTTGAAGAAGAAGACAAAAAAGATTAAGAAGATGAAGAAGTAGGAGAAGAAGAAGTAGAAGAAGATGGAGAAGAAGAGAAACAGAAGGAGAAGTAGAAGAAGAAGGAGAAGAAGGAGGAAGAGAGGAAGAAGAAGCAGAAGAAGAAAGAGATGTAGAAGATGTAGAAGAAGGAGAAGGAGAAGAAGAACTAGAAGAAGAAAAACAAGGAGAAGAAGAAGAAGTAGAAGAAGAAGAAGTGGAAGAAGAAGAATGAGAAGAAGGAGATGGAGAGGAAGAAGAAGGGAGAGAAAAAGAATAAGAAGAAGGAGAGGAAAATGATAGACAAGGACAAGAAGAAGAAGAAGAAGAAGAAGATGGAGAATAAGAAGAAGGAGAAGAAGAAGAAGAAGAAGAAGAAGAAGATGAAGAAGCAGAAGAAGAAGGAGGGGAAGAAGAAGAAAACAAGAAGATGAAGAAGAAGAAAAAGAAGTGGAAGAAGACTAAAGAAGAAGAGGAATATGAAGAAGAAGAAGAAGAAGACGAAGAAGTAGAAGAAGAATCTGAAGTAGAAGAAGAAGATGATGATGATGTAGAAGAAGAAGAAGTGAATGAAGAAGAAGAAGAAGAAGAATTAGATATAGTTGTAGTTGTAGTAGTATAAGAAGAAGAAAATGAAGAAGAAGAAGAAGAAGAAGATGATGACGAAGAACTGGAAGAAGAAGAAGAAAAAGAAGAAGAAGAAGGCAAAGATGAAGAAAAAGAAGAAGAAGAAGGAGAAGAAGAACGAAAAGAAGATGAAAAAGAAGGTGATGATGATCATGAAGAAGAAGAAGAAGAAGAAGAAGAAGAAGAAAAAGAAGAAGAAGAAGAAGAAGTAAGTGAAGGTGAAGGAGAAGAAGTTGAAGTATAAGAAGAAGAACAACAAGAAGAAGAAGAGGAAAAAGAACAAATAGAAGAAGAAGATGATGAAGAAGAAGAACAAGAAGAAAAAGAAGGAGAATAAGTAGGAGAAGAAGAAGAAAATGGAGAAGAAGAAGGAGAAGAAGAAGTAGAAGAAGTAGAACAAGAAGAAGGTGAACAAGAAGAAGAAGATGAAGAAGAATAAGATGAACAAGAAGAAAATGAGGAACAAGAAGATGATGACGAGGATGATGTTGAAGAACAAAAACAAGAAGAAGAAGAAGAAGAAGAAGAAGAAGAAGAAGAAGAGGTAGAAGAAGAAGAAGAAGAAGAAGAAGAAGAGGTAGAAGAAGAAGAAGAAGAAGAAGAAGAAGGTGATGATGATGAAGAAGAAGAGGAAGAAGAAGAAGAAGAGGAAGTAGTAGAAGAAGATGATGAAGAAGAAGAAGTGGAAGAAGAAGAAGAAGAATAAGTAGAAGAAGAAGATGAAGAAGAAGAAGAAGTGGAAGAAGTTGAAGAAGAAGAAGAAGAAGATGAACAAGAACAAGAAGAAGAACGAGAAGAAGAAGAAGAAAAAGCAGAAGAAGAAGAAGAGAAAGAAGAAGAAGAGGAAGAAGAAGAAGAAGAAGAAGAAGAAGAACAAAAAGAAGGAGAAGAAGAGGAGGAAGAGGAAGCGAAGGAAGAATAAGATGAATATGATGATGAAGAAGAAGGCATAGAAGAAGAGGAAGAAGAAGAAGAAGAAGAAGAAGAAGAAGAACAAGAAGAAGAAGTAAAACAAGAAGAAGAGGAAGTAGAAGAAGAAGAAGAAGAAGAAGAAGAAGAAGAAGAAGCAGTAAAAGTTGAAGAAGATGTAGAAGATGAAGAAGAAAAAGAAGAAGAAAAAAAGATGGAGAAGGAGAAGGAGAAAAGATGAAGTAGAAGTGGAAGTAGATATTGAAGAAGAAAAAAAGGAGATGATGATGCAGAAGAAGAAGGAGAAGAAGTATGCAAAGAAGAAGAAGACAAAAAAGATGATGAAGAAGAAGAAATAGAAGAAGAAGACAAAGAAGAAGAAGAGAAAGAAGAAGAAGAAGAAGAAGAAGAAGAAAACGAAGAAAAATAAGAAACAAAAGAATAAGGAGTAGGAGAAGAAGAACAAAAAGAAGGAGAAGAAGAAAAAGAAGATAAAGAAGGAAAAGGAGAAGAAGGAGAAGTGGAAGAAGAAGAAGAAGAAGAAGTAGAAGAAGAACAAGAACAAGAAGTAGGAGAAGAAGAAGAAGAAAAAGAAGAAGAAGAAAAAGGAGATGAAGGAGAAGTGGAAGGAGAAAAAAGAGAAGATGACGAAGAAGAAGAAGAAGAAGGAGATGATGATGATGAAAAAGAAGAAGAAGAAGAGGAAGAACAAGGAGAGGAAGAAGAGGAGGAAGAAGAAGAAGGAAAAGAAGTAGGAGAAGAAGAAGAAGAACAAAAAGAATAAGAAGAAGAAGATGAAGAAGAATGAGTAGAAGAAGAAGGCGAAGAAGAAGGAGAAGTAGAAGAAAAAGAAGAAGGAGCAGAAAAAGGATAAGGAGAAGAAGAAGAAGGAGAAGAAATAGAAGGGGAAGAAATAGGAGAAGAAGAAGCAGGAGAAGAAGAAGGAGAAGAAGAAGAAGAAGAAGAAGAAGAAGAAGAAGAAGGAGAAGAAGAAGGGAAAGAAGAAGAAGAGGAAAAAGAAGAACAAGAAAAAGATGAAGCAAAACAAGAAGAAGAAGAGGAAGAAGAAGAAAAAGAAGAAGACGAAGTAGAAGAAGAAGAAGAAGAAGAAAAAGAAGAAGAAAAAGAAGAAGAAGAAGAAAGAGGAGGAGGAGAAGAAGAAGAAGAAGAAGGAGAAGAAGAAGAAGAAGAAGAAGGAGAAGAAGATGTAGAAGAAGAAGAAGGAGAACGAGGAGGAGAAGAAGAAGGAGAAGTTGAAAAGAAAGAAGAAGAAGAGGACAAAGAAGAACAATAAGAAGATGAAGCAAAAGAAGAAGAAGAAGGGGAAGAAGAAGAAGAAGTAGTAGAAGAAGAAGAAGAAAAAGAAGAAGAAGAAAAAGAAGAAGAAAGAGGAGGAGGAGGAGGAGAAGAAGAAGAAGAAGAAGAAGAAGAAGAAGAAGGAGAAAAAGAAGAAGAAGACGAAGGAGAAGAAGGAGAGGAAGAAGAAGTAGAAGAAGTAGAAGAAGAAAAAGAAGAAGAAGAAGAAGAAGAATTAGGAGAAGAAA